>VZSF01004857.1:0-211058 GCA_013398295.1 Chionis minor
CGGCTGAGGCCAAACCAGGACAGCTATAAACATCCAAACCAATTCTATTTACACTGTAAATATCAGGCAGAATATCAGCAAACTCTCTGGAAGCCTAAATAAAAGGCTAGATTATTACTGGAGATAGTATCACTCCCTCTAAAAACCAGACACCACAGGGTTTATGCTGAAACCATTCTGCAAGGTTTTACCTGAACACTGTCCATTAACATGCAGCTAAACCCCTGTGAACCACTTAGAAAACATACCCCCAAGTCTGAATTTGTCAAGATTTCTCAAGACCTTCATATGCCTGAGATCACAGAAGGTACCAGCAACTTGAAGAGCTTTTTATATTTCCTATCTGTCTCCGAGCTCAGTCAAATTAATAAGAATATATTGGCTTAGCCAATCACACTGGAGGAAATTGAGCTGGCTATTAATGATCTCAAACAGCCCCTGGGCTAGAAGAGCTCCCAATGGAGCAGCACTCCAAGTTTTAACAAAAGCCAAATTTTTTTCTAATAGTTTCACAATTTTTTTGGTGGTTTTTTTACCCTTTCAGTGCCAATTTCCCCCTGAATTCTCTCTGCTGGCAGCAAATATTCCTTACTAGGTGCTGTTTGCCTGTGTGCAAAGCGACTCTTGTCTCCTGGGCCTGCTTTAAGTGGTGCCCCTTGCTCTGGATGCCAAAGCCAACTCCAGATTTTAAATGAAAAAGCTCAGGAAAGCAATGGGGCCAGATTTGCATTCTAACTCTTCACTGAGGTAGCAAAGTTGCCTACACTCGACCATTACAACTGCAGAGCCAACATACCTACTTTAGGAGTGGTGAAGAGGTTGTGATAAGCCCAGCTAGGCTTCAGAGCAGTATGTCTCCTGCCAGAATCCTTCCTGGTTGTCCATAATGCATCACAAGGAAGAGTTCCCCCAACACACTTCAAGAATTGATGGAGGCACTGGCATTAAGAGCTTCACCTCCCTCTGCCATCCGCAGATTGAGGGTTACTCCAGACAGGTAAATCCCATGGCCATACGTGCCAAATTCCTTCCATTGCACAGACAGGTTATTTAGAGCAACTCACGCAGAAAGCCTTGATTTTGCCCCTGATTTTGTCATCTTGTACAACTAAAAAAATCTCTCTCATTCATTGCTAGTAACTTTATGTCCTTTCTACTATGGCTTGCAATGGTGATCACCTCACCATGAGCATTAAGCTCTCAAATCCAAAGGCCAGATCCCCCCAAATATTCAGGCACCTACTTCCTGCCCAGTCAGCAACAAACTCTAATTCCTGCAGGAGGAGGAGGGTACTGAAATGAAGCAATATAACCACCCATCATTATGAGCCATCCCTCCCTCCAGCTGTGCCAGCTGAAGTTCAGTGTTTTGCAGGTGTCTGTACAGCAGCAGACTTCAAACTAAGCCACTCTCCAAACCTCTTAAGGTCAGAGATTTTAGACTTTGAAACCTTAAGCACAAAAAGTGCACTTCACAACAGCTCCTGTGGGTGTTATAAGGAGCAACAAATGCTTTTAAGCCCTCTTAAGAGAGAAGAAGATGACAATGAAATTGAGGGGAAATGGAGAAAAAGATAATCACGCTGCAAGTTGCAGCTCTCATCTCCCAACTACTTCCAAGGCAGCAAGAACCCAGGCAGCCGGCAACAGCTGCCACCCTATTAAACTCAACAATTTACAGGTGCTCAGAGGGAGCACTTGCATGCAATTAGCTGAGCAAATTCACTTACTTCAAGACGTAGGGCCCAGCTCTCTGCTGCTGTAGTTTGGCTGCGCTCTGTTGACTCTGTGGAGTACTGCCAAGTTACTCCAGATGAGGGTCTGGCTTGCGGATGTTAAGGAAGCTGGGAAAGCCTTGCTCCGCAGCATCATCTTGCAAATGATTACAGGTGTATCGGAAAGTATATTACGCTCTTCTTACTCTGCAACCACTCTCTGCCTATGGAAAGTATGGGAGCAGTCTATCAGGCCTACAATAAACAGAGAAAATAGGACTCCAGCCCACGTTTGGCAGTACTAATCTAGCCAGCCTAGATAACAGGGATGGGAAAAACACAAGGGAGTAGATTTGGTGCAAGAAACAAAGGTCCTACACTTGCTTGAAAGACTAGACAAAAAATAAAATAAAATAAAAATAATAATTGCAAAGTCAGCAGTACTGTCCCTGCAGCTGGGAAGCAACCCACTCCCACCCGGACCTTCACCCCAAAAGCCTCCCATCTAGCTATCTTTGTCCATGCCTATCACAGCCTCCCCTTGCTTCTATTACCTGACAAAAATGATCACATCTACAGTGAGGCCCCATATTATGAATTAATTGCTTATTCCTGCTGGCATGAAACAGCGATAGTTTGGTGAACACAGCCCTCTGCAATCAGTGGAACTACTTGCATTTATTCCTTATGAAACTCTGGTCCATTCATTTAGGAATCAGACAAAAGAAAGCCAGGATGATTGTTTTCATCATGGAATAAATAAATGAGAATACTTCTTGATATGATGTCTCTTCTTGTGCTGCTCTTTCTCTTCCAGTTAATCTGATTATTGCAAATTAGGGAGTTTCTCTGTCTAAAAGGTATACTCTCACACATACAAAGGAAAGAAACAAAGTATTTTGCTTCAGATCTCAGCTGCAGTCAATTTATTCTTTGAGCCTCTTGACTTAAAAACCATAAGACTTTGGTCTCTTTGCTTGTATCAAAGTCACGCACAAATTGAAACAGCCCCTGCTCACATCCACTCAAATTCAGTAACACTGCTGCTCTGATTTCGCAATGACCGGAAAATACTTCTATATTCCCTTTGTTTCTACCTGCTTCTTTAAACCTATTCTCCAATTAAGCGGCAGAAAAATTCAAAGTACCTTCTAATTGAAGGTAATCCAAAATGAAAGCTGGCTAGAAGGCTAAAATCAAAGAGCTGAACAGCGTATCTTTACTTACACCAAACAGTCCCATGATAGCATCTAGGAGAGGATGATGGCTTTCCTCCATGAAAGCCAGGGTCATACTCGCTGCATAGGAATACAGAACCACAGAGCACAGTGCAATAAAAAGGTGATGTAAAGTAGTCCTCAGTTACTGCAAATTAGCTTCCTACTGTTTGCTGCACGCTCTGTGACGATGTTCCCAGTGCTCAGAAATGTCCTTTTCCTCTGAGAATTCCTAGAGTTGTGCCTGAGAGTAAGACGAGAGAGATCGAAGATAGAAACTCCTTGTTAAATCGATGTTTTATTTAACATGATAATTAGAGCAAATATCTCAGAGATTTTGGGTAATGTTACAACTTTAAGGCAGCCTGGAAGCACTTAAATTGCATGTTTAAAATTGTCAGCACTCAGGGAACTGGCTACAATGCTGTTTTGAGGATCTTGTTAGCACCTTTAGGAGAAGCCTGGTTTTTGGATTCTGCTGGGCAGTGGTCATTGCCTTGAGGTACAGTATGTACCAAGAGCAAATAACTCTCCAATGCGACTGGGGACGTGGGCTGATAAGAACAGCAGAGCTCCCCACCAATCCATCAGGGACCAAAATTCAACTTGCATGGAACTGCCAGAACCAACATGAAGAACAAAAGACTTCTTAAATCATACATCAAAATTTCCAAGAGGATTTTCATCTAACACTTAAAAAACCCCATTTTTGAATACAAGGAACTCCACAGGATAAGATTTTTAAAATGTGGGAGTCTGCCTGCCAGACTTTAGGCATAAACAGTTAAAATTCCACCTAAATCCCCATGCGTCCTACCAGCAGAGAGTATGAAGGTCTCCAGTCAGTCCACAGAAACCACCAATCATGGGGATCTTGCTGAATCTGAATTAGTTGGATTTGTGCTTAAATCATTTAGACAAAATATTATCTCCTAGCCCCCAAAAGTACTGAACTGCCTATCTCCCTGGGCATGTGCTATACTCAGCAGAGAGAGATTGCTCCAAAGCATGAACCTGGTCCTCTAGGAATCACAGAATCACAGAATGTTAAGGGTTGGAAGGGACCTCTAGAGATCATCTGGTCCAACCCCCCTGCCAGAGCAGGTTCACCTACAGCAGGTTGCACAGGATGGCNGAGCAATAAAGAGTAAAGATTTTTGCCCTTCCTGATACGACTTGTGCAAAGAATTTTGGACTGCATTAGTCAAGGCAAGCAGACAGTCACATAATGCAAGAAAACTTTCATGTGCCCCAACTCTATTTATTATGAAATCCAAAAATCCGATGACTGTTTCTCACATGGTAACTCATAACTGAGAGGTAATCCCCCCAACTTCACCTTCTATTTCCATTGTAGCTGCTGCTTATTGCAGTAATCCCTGCAAATAAACTTGCTTTATGACACACCATTTCATCCCTAGACTCAGCCTTAGGCCTCCTGAGGTATTAACAGCAAGATAAGATCCATTGAGAGATGTGAATGTAGGTCCAGTCACCCAATAAACAACCTTTTACCAACTGGGCATAATCCCCTTATCAGATTATGCTTGATGCATTGTATTCTCTAGTCTGCAAGTGCTTTTCTGGGATCAATTAGAAACAGCATTACAGGAAAGAAAAAAATCCTCACCGAGGAATTTCACCACTAGAAGGATTTGTCAGTTGTAAACTAGCTATGCTGTTAAAAAATTGGGTTGGTTTAAAGGAGAACAGGAACTCATACCATCTGAAAAGGCTTCCTCTTAAACTCAACTGGGCACTGCAGTTTATCCCAGAGCACTCAATTCATGAGATGATTTATGTGCCGAGAGCCAGGAGAGGGTGCTCAACAATAACTAGAAGAGGTCCTGTATACTGATTATGCCCTGGCAACAGTGATGGTTGCACACAACCGCTTATATGGAACTGCCAGAGCCAACACGAAGAACAGAAGACTTCTTAAATCATACATCAAAATTTCCAAGAGGATTTTCATCTAACACTTAAAAAACCCCATTTTTGAATACAAGGAACTCCACAGGATAAGATTTTTAAAATGTGGGAGTCTGCCTGCCAGACTTTAGGCATAAACAGTTAAAATTCCACCCAAATCCCCATGCCCATGTGTCCTACCAGCAGCGAGTATGAGGGTCTCCAGTCAGTCCACAGAAACCACCAATCATGGGGATCTTGCTGAATCTGAATTAGTTGGATTTGTGCTTAAATCATTTAGACAAAATATTATCTCCTAGCCCCCAAAAGTACTGAACTGGCCAAGGATTTTTGTCAAGCAAAGCTTTTCGCTGCTTTTTTCCCAATTTTGAATAAATTGGTTTAGTTGGATGTTAACTGCAATAAATCTATAGGCTTCAACATCTGATAAATAAGGCAGTGTTTCTTAAGTACAGGAAATGTCACCTTTTTGTAAGGAGTTTTTAAAATAGAGGGAAAAAAAGAAATATTTATTTTCAGATTGAAATACCTGATTAGAAATAATTACCACTATTATAGCTATTGTCTTTAAAAATTACTGTTTAGCAAGAAAGGAGGAACCTCAGCTGTTCATGCAGCTCCTGCAGGAGTACGGCCAGAACCAGGACTTCAAGCAAAGGCTATGTCCCTGCAGTCTTATGTGTAAGGTCCAGCAGATTGGGAATCTGGGGCTATGAGCTTACTAATACAGCGTCCTTTATCCTGTTAACTGCAAAGGTTATTACACAGTCTGTACTGTTTCTAACACAAATAACTACATGGGATCACAGGGATTACATTTGCCATAGCAGAATGGGGGGTGGGTGGGAAGGAGGTGTGAATTTATCAATTAATTTTGAAGCACGACTTTTTCATGGAGACTGCTGTCACAGCTGCCTAAATCTGAAAACAGTGAAAATTCAGGCTCTCTGGACTGAGTAAATGACTATAATTTGGATTTAAATGGCATAGGAATCAAAAGTTTACTCTATTTGCTGATTCTATAGCCCTGCTTTTCCTCATTGTTTCTTCCTGAGCATCCTACTGTTTATAAAATTGAAAAATCAAGCTGAGATGAATGTCCCATGCCTTCACTATGATTGAATCTCTCTTTCTGTGCACGTGATTGACAGCATCAGAAAAGAATGTTTTCCTTAGCTAACAAGCACTCACCCTGGCTTCATTTTATCTGTCCTTGCTTGGGACCATTCAGACCCTGAAAAGAATGCCACTGGGAATGACCTTCTTGTTGATAACCTCCTAATAATTCAGACAGATATTACAACCAACTCTGCTGGACAGGTGCTGGAGGAATTTCATATATGATACTTGCAAAATATCCTTCCATAGCTCTCAAAAATAGCAAAGCTTCTCTTGAACCCACTTGGCAAACACCCTGTGCAAGGTTAAAGATCCTTGTTCATGTTATTG
This sequence comes from Chionis minor, assembly GCA_013398295.1. Taxonomy (NCBI): domain Eukaryota; kingdom Metazoa; phylum Chordata; class Aves; order Charadriiformes; family Chionidae; genus Chionis; species Chionis minor. The sequence goes on from VZSF01004857.1 coordinate 6,314, forward strand.
TCTGTGCAGGTGAAAACACTGATCCACATAGACAGTGTTTTCAACACCAGTTTAAGTCACTGTAACTTTCTAGCCTTCTGTGGCATTACCACTGCTTTATTCCCACGTGTGGAACAGGAGAGTCAGACTACGCTGTGTATTTTGGCATTGCAAGTCTTGGTACCTTAAGTCACAGATTATTAATTCCTCATAGAAATATCTGACCACTGGATCTGTTTTCTCCAGATTGCAAGCACTGTTACCTTTAGGAAATAGAGGTGGGAGGGACCTCAAGAGAATATCTCTTCAGTTCACCTGCCCATAGCAGCACCAAGTAGACCAGTCATGCAGGATAGACACTTATCCAGACTGTTCTTAAAAAGAGCTAGTAAGAGCTAGGGTTTAAGGTCTCCAAGCCTGCTCTTCAGGTGATTCTGAATGACACTGAACTGCCTCATACTGTGAGCTGCATGTCCTTCTTGGAAAAAAAACTGTATTAAAATACTATGCTATATATGATATGCCCTTCTCAGCATTCTCCAAATGTGTATTACCAAAGTCCCAGCTATATAATATTGGTGCACTGTCTGAACAGAGTCCACCTTCGTGGAACCTCATCTAATGACTTTTGAAGCCAGATGCTGCAAAGGCTGGTGTCTGTAACCAGGCTACTTTAAACAGCCTAAATAAGGCTCAGAAGTGAGATAAATTCATATTACAAATATTAACCAACCAATATGTCCCAATTAAACCAGCTGGGGGGGAACACAACCAAAAACCCCACAACACAAAAAAACAAACTCCAAAACCAACCCAGAAATACTGCATTGTCTTCAGTTTCTTTACGATTTTTATATAAGGGATTTCAGCTGATATTGTTGTTCAGTACTTTAGGAAATCTGGCTATTTAAGCCTCTATATATGAACCTCCCCATGCTGAAATATATCCCAATAAAGACACTGGTGGTGGAGAGAAAGGCTGATTTCCACGGAGAAACATTATTATCTCTTATTCTGAGATAAAAGAGATGTCTCTAGACTAACAGAAATACAAGGAAGCACACAATTATGCTCAAAACTGAGGGAGGCAGAGCTCCCTTTGCTTTTGCAACCCTGTGCCCAAGCAGAGGAATTGCAAACACCGAGGCAGAGGGGACTGAGGGGCAACTACTCATTTCTTTCCCTTATGAACACGCAGAAATCATGTGATTCAATGTGCAATCAATGCTTGAGGAAAGTTGGAAGAGGTGGAGAAAATATTAATGGCAAGGCTGTATTGCAGCATTTGTACTTTTTTTTTACTTCAGATGCGTTTTACTGGGCAAGACATCGTTATGGTGTGAGAAAGTCCATGAGAACCTAAAGCCATTCAAGGTCAAAAAAGTGAAAACAAAGAGTGTAATTTTTAAGTTGGGGACAGTAAGCAGTCCAGAGCATGAACATGAAAAATACTGTCAGGGAAAGGTGGTGGTAGTGGTAAGATGGGAAAACTCAGGAGACGGAAACTGCAACATTAACTATCAGCCCTCATACAAGGTGTAATGGAAGAAAATGTCCCTGCCTACTGGCCTGGCGAGTAAAGACTATTTGAATGTCTCACTGAGGTAGTGAGTGGGTTAATGCTCAGCATTTTAGATGAGTCATATTACTGGGTGCAGTAGCCTAAATGCTTTACATTTTTCATTTATGCGTATCCTGATCACAGTCTCTTTGTACACAAAAGTGACCCAGAGAAAAAAGGTTATGACACATGTAAGAGAGCCACATAAAAGTATAGAGGGAAAGAGGCAAAAATATGCTAGACTAAAGAACAGTACATTATGCCTTTCTTATGAATCATCATATTTAATCAGATGGCCACCCATTCTCAAAATCTGTGAAGATCATCTTAAATACTCAGGTCAACAGGATCCTTACCTGGTTGCTAATGTTGACAGCCACAGTTCTTTGATGCAGAGCTTTAATTGAATTAGATGCTCCTGCAGTCACTGATTCATCATTCTAGTATTCAGCGCAGCTCTGCCGAAAAATCCGCAACATTTCCAGTCCTTCAGAGGTGGCCTTACTGGGAAGAGGATTCCTTCCATCCCAGAAGCTATTAAAGATACAAACAGCTTGGCACTGAATCATTTTTATGTGACTGCTGGAACACTAGTCTGAATTAGGGCTGTATTTACGTAAATCAGTGTGGTAATAGTCTTCTCTGCCTTTTTTTGAGTTTAAAAAAAAAAAAAGAGAGGGAGGGAAGGGAAGGAAAGAAAGAGAGACATTGAAAAAAAATAGGAACTGCAGTGACATTCAATGGAATAATTTTGTGCTGCATACAAATCAGTGTCTAACCACTAATAACAAGCTATGGATATATATATAAACAGCCTTAATAAAAAAGTCCTATTCCAATCACAGAAAAACAGCCAATGCCCAGGTTGTAATCCTACCAATGCAATCATAAAAGCGTTCAGCCTTAATTTGTAATGCTGGACTCATTGCTCAAAAGTGCCCTGTTCTTCCTGTTGTCATACAATTGTGTTCCTGGGGTAGCTTTCAGGTTTCAGGTTTAGTCACACCATGCTCAGGTCCTTCAAAGATGTCTCAAAGGTCAAATTGAGAATGGTATTTTCTCTCTTTTCTTTACATATGCTAAAAGAAATCCCAAATTGGGCTTGCTTTTGCTTTTTTAGCAAGGCCAGATAGTCTCCAGCCTGGGAACAATCAAATTCCAGCTACCAAACTCCCCACTTAGGTATCTGAAAGCAGATGCACTGGGCACCGAGCCATTTCCAAGTCTGGCCCATCACCAACCACAGGGCTATTCATGGCAATATGATTCATAACAATAAATGTTTCTGAAGTGCTTCTCATTAAATTATTGGCACAAGCTGACAGTAATTCCTCCATGACGTGGAACAAGCCGTTGCAATGCTGGGAGCATGCTAAGTGCCATGCAGAGGAACACGCAGGCTCAGAGAGACAAATTTCCATGGCAAACTCCATGCCTTGTGTTTCCTGCAGTGAGACACAGAAGCAGCTCCCAAGAAGCATGAGCCCAGAGGCTGCGGTGCAGGCTGATTTCTCTGAATTTGCACCTAAAAGTCTGCCCCATCTCTGCAGGCTTTGGTATGAAAACAAAAAAAGCTCCAGCAACTCTTCGGCTCCCAAATCCCCCTGGTTTTGACAGCTTCACTGAGAATAAATAAGGAAGATGCAATTTGGCTAAGGCTTGCGGAAATACAGCAGGGGAATGCCTGTCCCCTGTGGCACGCTTTAGCCCTCTGCACTAAATACAGCTATATTTCAAGATCTTGCTATAGACGTAAATGCTCAGTCTCATAGCATCTTTAGAGGGATGTGTAATGATATATATACACATGAAAACCTCTGAGTTCCTTGACTGCAAGGAGGTTTATAGCTAGCAAGTACGGTACTATTATATACTGCATGGCGTGCCGGGATACCAGAGTTTGAAGTACTGCTACCAGCCTTGACTAGCCTAACATATTGGCCCTTAATCTGGTTCCCCTATGAGGATCCCTGCTATCATGTCCACATGTAATCAGACCTGTGCAGCTGCTTACACGTTCTTTTTAATTGGATTGAAGTTAATCACAGTAGGATTAATTTGAAGAGATCAAGGAAACAGAGTGATTTTTGGAGGAAAGCAGATGGTTTCTTCTGGATGGAATAAAGCTCTGAAAGCCCTATGAGGTGTTTAACTTTTCAGGTTTACCAAGATTAAAAGCTCAGGGATTCTGTAACTTAACTATAGTATATTTAATCACATTTATGCCACGTCAATGAAAAAACCCTTTGGAAATTGACTGTGTGGTTTTCAAAAAGAAGTGGCTTACCAACAGACACCAGCACCTGATGATCATCAAGCACTGTGAAGAGAGGTATGAAAACATACGTCCAAAGATGGTGTAATTATTCCCAAGCAAACAAAAGTTAAGCACTGACATTTTCATGAGAACCAAGACCATCCTGCCTCTCCAAATGGTGTAACATGTGTCATTGTTAAAAATTAACCATAATAAATGGACTGGCAGTTCAGCACTGACTTGTGATTTCAGCTGTTTCCCTTTTCACCCTCCAAATGGAGTTATTCTAAAGGAGCTGATATCAAAGTACAGAGTAAGTACATAGCCTCTTTAAATTAGGCCACTAAAATTCAACCACCTAACACCTTGGGCACATTTGAAAATCTGGACTGAAAAGCTTACAACAAACTTGAAGAATCATTTCATTAATGAGCTGCTGTTCTTTTTCCATCTCTCATACATGCATGTAAAATATATTTGCCCATTCCCATGCTCAAATGCAGACAGACATCCAGATTTCTCTACGAAGTCAGACCTTGCTGAAGTGCCGTAATTTGTATGTGGCGTACACATTATGCAGGGAAGAAGCACATCACTACAATGAGGATGTACTACACTGCACTAGATGAAGCTCAGTCAGGAAGAGATAGCAGGTCTGCAGAGCAAGTGAAATGGGAGTCTGAGGAAAACCCATGCAAGGCAACATTGGTATGTCCCTTAAACTCCAGAAAGGAGAAAGTGAATCTGATGAACCAATTCAGTTCTGTCCACAGTTTTTCTCTTCTACTGAGTTTAGCGCAAAAAGTCAGAAGTGTAAGTTTTATAGCACCACGTGTCTATTTCATTTCTAAGAGCACTGAGCAGCAATGATTACTCAGCTAGATTTGCCCTTTGAAAAGAGGATCTTGACTTACTTGGTAAGTCTGCCCACTTTAATTATATCCAATTATCTTGTGTAGGGATATTAAATAACACACATCAGTAATATTAGCAGGGTCAGAATACCATTATGGTGAAATGCATTCCCTCATCCAAAACTTCTAATCAGAGGTCCCCTGTGATGCAAGACACTTCCCTACAGATGTGTCCCCTCATCTTCCACTTACTGTAAGTGCTACGGCCTTCATTATTGTAATAGATAAGAGCCTCACAAACAGCTATAAGTTTATCTTCAGACAATAAGATCGGCATGAGGTCAGTATTCCCTCTGTAGAGCCGGAGAACAGAGTGATGAAATGTCAGAGCAGATCCTCACCTCTTTCTCTGCCTGCTAAAATAGGAAGAACAATAGACTCTGGAAAAGGAAAAATGGAGAGTCACCAGCAGAGAAGACATAGCATTAAAAGCACAAGGTTACTTCAGTATTCCCACAGGCTTGCAGTGTTTACCCTACTTACAAGTAAATACAACTTTATGCAGAGAAGGCTATAAGAAGAATGAAATCCATTAAGATGTATTTTAATCTGCTTTAAACACAACATAACTATTCATTTGCTAGAAGCATGTCTCATTTAAACCCCGGGGTCTAGTTGTCCTCCCATTATACGCATTTATTTAACATTTCATAATCTGCTAGTGCTGAGAGGCAATTTAGGGCAGGACTTCATAGTGATTATCACTTAGTACAAAGGAGCTTATTACCTTACACCCACACTCCAGGGCAGTCACTAGAGATACACCAGAGTTTATATCAGCTGAAAGTAAAGACTAGCTATGGATATTAATAGATACTTGATCATATTTTTCAGCAACATTTATGTAACTACATACTTGTTCTATTGTAAAGTTTTGCTTTTCATCATGTAATTAAAGGTGATATACATGAAGCTGAAGGTAATAACATTGTATATATTACCCTTTTGACAAACTAAGAGATATACTGCTAATAGCTAAGTACATTTATTCTACAATTGTTATGAATCATGTAGGAAAACGTTTGGTTATACTATTAACAGTAAATTAAAAATATGAAAAAGTATAATTAGGTGGTTATTTTGTAGGTAAAACATAATTACACTGCAAGTATAGCGATCACTTTAGTTTTAAATATGACACATATATTTGTTTTGGACAGCTTTGAAATAAACATGGCACACATATACCACCACTTCACAGAAAACAAACCTTCTGGCATGTCTTTGGCATAGAGAATACTGCAGCTGCTAAAAGAACAAGTTTTTTAACAAGTAAATTAAATTAAATACTTCTTTGTAGCAAACACAGTGTCCTTTCATCACTAAACAATATCTACAATCTTTCCAGCTCTCTTCTGAATATTTTGATCACTGCCTTGGGGTCATTTTACAATGAGACATAACAAGAGTTATGAACCCTCCCCCCCCGCAATGACAGCCCTTTTACTCACAGTGCACAGCTTATTTAATTTGGTGGCACTAGGATCAGCAGCTAAAACAAAATCTGCTGCTAGTTGGTACTATACACAAACAGCTAGTTCAACTATGAGCAAAAAATCACATCAAGCTTTCTGGTACATAGTATAGTATAGTATAGTATAGGGTATACCTATGCAACTCACATTGCATAGCTCAAAAGCTGAGGACTGTCCAAACTGGCAATGAAAATTTCACGGCGTGGTACTTTTCTGCATTTATGATTTCTTCTAAAACTACGGCCTATAAAATTTACCGTTCCTTGTGAGTGTTAATTGAAACAAACTCCCCCATTTATCATATTCTTAATAGAGATTTCTGTTTTGGAGATATTAGTAAGGACAGAAATAGAGAGGTCTTCTCAACGGATCTGCTTTTAGTCAAGCTGCAAACGCTCTCACAGGAGGATGAAAGAGTTAATTAGAAAAGAAGGATCAGAGTAAAAAAAAGTAAGTAGAGTACAAATGACTGATTAGGGGAGAAAACGAGAGATCAGTTTTTATAAAGGGAATTGTATTCAAATGCCAACTTCCTCCAGCAGTCTGCATAATTCATGTAATACCTCTAGCCCATACATGCAAATTGATAGCTGTTCCTGTTTGAGGTCATTAATCACACACTAGAAAAGTCAGTTATTGTGTTAAAAAAAAGATTGGATAGATAATGAAAGTAACAGGTACAGAACAGGAAAAACATTAACTCTGATGCCAAGACACCACAGACACGGGTGGATGAAGAATCTGACCTTCATTCTGTAATAAAAACAAGCAGTATCATTTTAGAGAATTTTTTTTTACTATGAAAAATTGAAATTAGTGTAGTATAGCCTCTGGGCAAAATTTTAATCTAATTTCAGTTTTGGAAAATAAATATTAAACTAATTTGAAATTAATAACTTTGCAAAGTTGATTTTCCTGAGAAAAATTCAAAGGACTTTCAAAAATGAAGTGCCTGCATAATGTGAAAATTAGGCATTAGTTGCTGTTGTAAAAAAATAAACTTGAAAATGTCCCTTTTCATTACTCAAAAGCTGTAAAAAACCCCTTCATATTGAACCAAAAAAATCCCACTGAATTCAATGAGCATTAAATAACACCTTTTGGTACAGTCCTTCAACTCTACGCCTAACAGATAAGAAAAGTAAAGATAAATATTATCTCTGTCATATTGCCAGCTTCTCAATATCCACAGCACGCCCACTTTATTTCTCGAAAGCATGAGCTAGGATGGCAAGTAGCTGCTAATAGTGCCAGACCCCACTTTGCCTATGCTGTCTGCAGCTTGGGCATGGACACCTGTCTGAACAACCTTGAGGTGCGCGAGCAGGGGCTTATACCCACTGTTCTCAGTGGGTGCATACAGCTTGTCCTGCAGCACCCCAAGCTGCTCATGACCACTCATCACTTGAATACACAAGATAAAAACCAGCTCAGGTATGTCTTGGTATAAATGTTTCCTGCATGGATGGTCTGAGTCGTTGGTCACAGCCAGCATCACCCCAGGAATAAGGACTCGGGGCTTCCTTCACTGGAAACCGAATGCTTTCCCACAAAGGCAAAAACACTTGCTGGATTCTGCCTCCTTAGCAACCTCTGCATCCCCTTCCAGTCCATTTCCCACCACCTCTGTAGCTCCTACGATGAGGATCTTCGGTGATATACGCCATCCCCTATTCTCCCTGTTGCATTTACCTCCTCAGCCTGGCGATACTCAGAAGCAGGTGTGCTTCACAGAGCTCTCCACCTCTTTGCTCAGCTATTTGTACAATTTGCCCCGTCTCCGGGCCATTGTATGGTGAGGGCCAGGATCTCTGTACATGAGTGAATACAACAAGATAGTGTAAGAGCATTTAGTAATCAGTTATGCACGCTGCAACCAGTTGCTTCCCCTTGATTGCTCCTTTTGTGTTAAGAGCTTGTCCTTCACACGTCTTCGACAGCAGAGAAAGTGTGCAGCTAATCAGTGTGCTAATGAAACAGTTGTTCTGTTAATAAAAATTTTTAGAAACTGGCAAAGAAAGAGGCAGCTTTACAAACGAGACCTCCTCTTCAGCTAGGGCTCCCATTCAACTCGAGTGCTACAAAACAGTGCTTCAGCAGTGCTTAAGCTTTACTCCTTCAACTCTTGATTTCTTTCTCCCCAACATCATGCAGCAATTTGAATTGTTACAGGAATTTATCAAGAACAACCAAGTCAATCATATGGCTATTACTATAATAAAGTCACACGTGAAGAGTCCAAGCCCCCAGTTGAGAACGGAGCCTGCTGCGTCATGGGCTGCACGAACACACAGCAAGGGTTCCTGCTCCTGACATTGACAGTCCATGCTTTATGGGGACTCGACTGTGTGTGGCACCGCTGACAACGGAGCACCCCACACCAGGATGGAGGGCAGGCAGATCAAACAGGGGTTCTCAGAGCCCATCCAAGCCAGCTGTGGAGATACAGAGTTACGTACCTCCCAGTTGCCTGATGGGCACCTATCCTTGTGCTTTTTGTAGCTTGACAAACTATCATTTTCACTTACATTCAACAAGTGGGACTGAGAAAAGCAGCAGCCAAGTAGTCAATGTGTATCCTGTTCTGCCAACACTTTCAGGAAGGCAGTAGTTGCTGCCAAATGGCACAGGTTAGCATATTAGCCATTTCAGCCTCCCAGGCAGGAATTGGGCGGTTCAAGCAATTTGTGTTGGTGTTGACACCAAAGTCATCATCACAGCCACGGGTCTGAGGCAGCAAAGACAATGAGGGGAAAATGAAATTTAAGAATATGCATTTGTATCATGGCTGCAAAGTCCCTGGTGACTCCCTGAAGAAACGCGGCTCCAGAGGGAGAAAACTTGCGTACAGCTGAGAAAATTATTTTGGTAAATGTCACAGCTGCACAAACCCCAGCAAATTAATATCTTTAAAAAACAGAGGAGTAAGGAAGAAGTGAAAAGAAGGATGGAAAACTGGGGAATGAAAAGGCTAAGTAACCAAAGACAAAATGAACAGCAGGTGAGGGCAGTAGAAAAGCTGGCAATGAGTTAGGCCAAAGTGAATGACCAGTGACTCCCTTTTCTTTGGTTGTTTTTTTTTTTTATTAGGGGAGTGGGCATTGTTTAAAATGTATTCCTTTCTTCTTTTTTTTTTNTTTTTTTAGGGGGGTGGGCATTGTTTAAAATTTTTTCCTTTTTTTTTTTTTTTTTTTTTTTTTTTTGATCAAAGCTTTGTAGCTTTTTACATGAGAAGGTGACACCACAATACTGAGAAGTTTTGCCAAAGCTGCAGAAATTCCTCTTCCTGCCCTTGATGACAGAGTGTCCTCAGGCACCAACAGAAAAGCCCATCTTTGCCCCACAAAGCAAAGCACTCTCATGGCCAACTCTGCTCCAGTGAAATCTATCTCTACTGGAGGACGTGGCCGGGACACTCAGGCCACCTGGACAGCAAGGTTTGCTGAGACTTTGACGTGCGTGGTATGTCAACCTCAGGCAGCATACTCATGGGAGTGGGAAAATCCTGTTTCCCAGCCTAGCTCTTTTGACAGCTTCTCATGAAGCATTTGGTAGTCAAGGGACTATGTGTCCTACTGAAGTCCTTTGGGAAAGAAAACCAGAATTTGTACTCAGCATTATTTCAGATGTGAACTTATAAGCTGCTTTTGTGCAGTATTAAGTAAATAGTTAAGGACAAAGCAGTTTTTAACAAAAAGAGTAGCGAGATACTCATGGATTAGTTTTGCACTTCAGCAAGACTCAAAGAATTGTCTGTAATATCTTCCCATTCTCAGGATGTAGCTTTTTCATTTCAATGAGCCTGTCACCTCCTGTCAGCATCCCCTCTGCCTTCCTTCATCCTCTTAATTAGTGACTGCGAGCTCTGCCTTTGTTCTTTCCATTTGGCTTTAAGCTAGAGAGATTAAATCGGAGGAATCCTCCAGAAGGCTTTGTACCTGCACATGAAGGTGTCATAAATAGCTTGTTACGGATTTCAAAAGTGACTAATAAGTAGCTACAATGGGTAACCTTTCAGCATGCTGAATAATTTGTTAAAAACTTAATCAGTTTAATGGAGGCTAGTTTAGTAACAGTATGGAAACTGGCAAATTGAAACTCATACCAGCACTGTTGTTCCTCTGCGACCGAGAGACTTCCCCCCAGATGTCAGTACTGGGGCAGAGCCAAGAATTAGGGAGGAATTAACTTAAGGGCCAAAGGCTAAGGCAGATGTCAGGCCTAAACCCATTAAGTTTGCTTAGTAGAAACCCCTGTAATTAAACCAATCCAGTTCAAACACTTCAGTTAAAAAAAATTGTCATCTTCAGGGGATACCACCATATCTGCTAAATCCAATAAAAATTAATTCCTCAATTTTGTGCACCTATGCTGTCATTACAATCTCATTTCTAATCCCTGTTTTCTTGCGGCAGGTTCAGTGTCATAACAGCGCACTGGAAAGTTATCAAATACTTTACCTTCTAGCCATTCCTGTCAATAAACCAAACAACTTTGAAACTTGAGCAATGGCAAGAGACCTTGAGGTACTGTTCACAGCTACATCTGCCAGTGCTGATTTTCAGAACTGAAGGCAAAAATGCAATTAAAACATTTTTAAGAAATTAACAGAATGACTAGTTTGCAGAAGATATATCCTTACACCACAACCCCTCAAACGTGTTCGTATATCATACCTAAGGGGAACACATGTATTAAGAGGAGCTTCATTTTTATAGATTTTGTGCATTAATGGGGACTGAAAAATGTGCTACTATGGCTGGCCACATTCCAATTTGGGATACAGTGAGACTGCAGTTGAACCAGTGTATGATTCTAAATCCTTCTGGCAGGAAAGTACCCAATGTTAATTATTAACTAATAATAAATTACTCCAGCATTCACCTACAAGTTTGGTAAAATATTAGGATGCTTGTGTCTAAACCTAATTCTATGTAGAAGTAACAGAAATATTCTATGAAGAATAAGTCTGATGAAAGCTCTGTGCATGTACCATGACACTGTGAACAAAATAAAATTTTCCTATCATTAGTGACAAGAAATCAGGGTGCTTCTGTTTCCAGCTGGGTCAAGCAAAGGGTTTTTTTCAACAACAAGACTATAGATTTCACAGTATCAGCAACCATGTCTCTGAACCAGAATGCTTGGTCTGAATCTGTCTAAGTATCTGTAACAAAACATTTCAGTTTTTCCTTTTGAAATGGTTACCAATTTGGAAATATCCTTGAAATTTTCTTCTTTTTAAATATTTCAAAAGTCTTATTCAAAACACAGTAGCTCAATATGGGCTTTGGCAAAACATATGTGTCAGTGATATAGAAAAGATCTGAATATTTCTTTCTTTGAAGATTTTTTCTTTCCCTCCCTCGATCCTTTTCTGGAACTGGCAGGTCACCTGCCAAATCTGCAATTTCCATTTTTTCTCAAGCATAGATCTCAACTGGCTAATTTAGTACCGTAACTGTGCAGCCAGAGATGAAGGATCCTTGTCTCAGAGCAAATAGCACAGCGGAGTTAGAATGTATAATGGTTGGGCTCCAGCAGCAAAAACAATTTGAAAGTCTTCATCAGGGAGTCTGATACAAAAACTATGAAAATGAATAGGAGGACATTTTGGTGTTAATATCTAGGGCACTGAATCAAGTCCAAACCAGGCAGTCGCCCCAAAAGAAAACAGAGTGAAATGCTTTTTGGGAGACAGAGAGAAATTTTTGTTTTGTTTTGTTTTGGGTTTTTTTGTTTTGGGTTTTTTTGTTTTAGGGTTTTTTTGCAGGAGGGTGTTAGAAAACTGATTTCAGTTTCACACTTCAAATGAAAATAAAAAACAGTAAGGAGGAAAATACTGTGTTACAGCATTAAAATATAAGGGAGTGCTTTTAATTATTTTTTAATTATATGAGATTGGATTATTTAATGGATTATTTAATGGTCCCTGAGACTCTAACACAAAAAGGCCACTGACAGCCTGTTTACGAGGCATGACACTGGGTTGTTGGTTTTTTTTTTCGCTTGGGAATGTGCTTACTTTTCTGTTCCTGCCTAAGCTGTGTCTCACTAGCCTTGACTAACCTTCAACTCTGTAACTTAAATGCATCACTTTTATGCTCTGGTGTGCTTTGGAAACCTTGATACCCACCTATAAATGGAAAAGCATGACTCCACTGTAGTTTCTTCCATTTGTAGAAAGATAAATATGTATGGCATCAATGCTTCTTGGCTCTCTGACAGCAGAGCTGCCACCTCCTGATCTGAGGCGAGCTTTAATGATGAAAATCAGTAGTGCTTTCTGACTTGGTACTCACAGCGAAGCACTTGTGAGACAGAGCTCCAAGTAATTTTTGATTAGTGCGTTTCTCCAGGCAAGAGGCTGATTAAGTAATAATTTCCAGGCTGAAGCCCTTTGGACCATGGGGGCGTCCTTCACCTGTCAGAGTAAAGTCAGTGGCAACTAATTCATTGACTTCAGTGGGCTGACATGTTTCAAGACTCTCTTTCACAAAAAAGGATACTTACAATCAAGTCAAACAAAACAAAGCAAAACCAAGCAAGACCTAATTTTGACAAGACTTCTGATTAGCCCAAGACTTTTGGACCTTTACATCCTGCTATACCTGCATTTTGTGGGAAGATAGCACTACAGATCTTATTTGTAGGCTAATACTTACCAATGAAAATGCCAAAAGCCTGTGTTTCTCCCACTGATCAAAGTACACAGTTCAGGTAAAGAAATTCCACTTTTTAAAGCATGCAGTGCAGGGACAAATCTACCACTCGGGGTCTATCTTACTGATTTTAAGAGAAATGTAGTGCAATTCACTTAGGCCTACATTTCTCTCATTTCACTGGCTCATGATACACAGGCTTAAGCAGAATCTAGTAAAACTAATTATTGGCTCATCTGATTTCCAAAGGCAAATTCCCTATGGATTTCACTGGAAAGATGACAACTGTTTGGAAGAATGGTATTGCTGATCCTTTCTACCAAGGAAGTGATTAGAAATTGGAATCTGTGATAAACACACATGTTCTTCTGATAAAAGTCCATGGTAACAGAGCAGACAAGATGTAGAGTTTTTATTCTTCCTAGATTTTCTTACTGCATTTTCATTTATGCATTTACTAAGGTAAAATCTATAGTATGCAAAACCCTTTACAAGCTTTTTAGCAGCTATTCCATACAGTCTGTAGAGCCTGTATTCTTTTCCAGCTTTGGTGTTTAATGTTCAATGCTTTACAGTGTTTACTGAAGACATTTCCAAGCCCCAAAATCTATGATTCTACTACAAACATTTTGTTTGCTTTTCTGTAAATAACAGCAGCTTTATACTTTCTTGTAACTGAATAAATCACTGCTAAATCTCGGAAAAAAATAAAATACTAGCTCAAACCAAGTACTTATTACTTTTGGTAGAAAAGAGAGGCCAGGGTTGGGCTTGTTTGTGGGTGGGTTGTGATTTTGGGGGGTTTTTTTTAGATTAAAATAACTTCGAAATAAATACTTTTCAGCTTCGGATTTTTAAAATTCTGACTTGAAAATGTAGCCACAAAATCTTCCTGCACAAAGCAATTTGATCTCACTTAAAATTCCATCTTTGAAAGCAGTTGTCAGTATATTCTGAGAGACTGCGTTAGTTAAAACCTGCTGAAAACAATATTAGGAGAATAAAGGCAAATTTCTCACTTTTGTGTCCTCCCAGCTTGACTGTATTATAGCGTGGAGGTGCACTGTCACATGAGCCTCTGCGTGCTGTGATATGCCGTACAGATTCCTCCACTAATGAGAAGCAATGAGCACACTCCCATGTCCTGCTACATTTTACTCAGCCTGTCTCTTTGCAAGAATCTCTTCTCATCACTTCTCAGCGGGAATTTCTTTCTTTCACAGAGGAAGATGGAGGCAGCTTTGTGGATGTGTTGTCTGTGGCTGTCTATGGCTTCAGAAGAATATGTTTGAAAGCTGTATGTTGTACAGAATAATGCTAAGCTGCTTAGCCTCCCCATCTCAGTTATCCTCTAAATAATAGGAGCTATAACACAGGGAGGTACAAAGATAATTGTGTAGAAAAAAAATTTAAGGAAGCTCCAACACTGGAAAAAGAAGTTATAAAAATACCACAGACACTATAATCATTCAGTGAACATACCATACTTGAAGAAATAACATGCATGCCCATCAACATGGACGAGCTGTGCAAGACTTCTCCCAGGTTTGAACTGTAAGTGGACCCTGATATCTTTAGGAAAACATTTGGAACCTCAATCGCAGTCTTCTGTTGTCGTCATTAAACTTCAACGTTTCTTAAGTTTCTGATTTCAGTAGATGACTACAAATGACAGACTAATCCAATTGTTTTTTAACTGAGAAAGCACCCAAAGGAGCTACAGAAGAGATCCCTGCTGCATATCATGGGCATTTACCTATAGCCTAGGCTGCAGACATATAATGAATCAGCTCATCTCAAAAAATATACAAGAAAGGCCTTTGAGTTCTTGCAGAGAAAAAAGTCTGTTATAGGTGAGTCCTGCCATGATCCCTCTTCTAGGGAGCACTGAAGTTCAGTTTTCCCTTCACAGCGAAGAAGCCACATGCTGGGACTGCCTTGCCTGTCACCCACCACCGCCCCCTGACATCTGCAGTTTCGAATGAGGGAGGAAGAGACTCAAGAAGTTCAGCCTTGGAAGAGGTAGAAGTAGCCTGTGCTTCCAGGCTCACGCGGCAGCCTGCACCAAGCTCTACGCTGCTTTGCTGCTAGTTCTCTAGGCAAAAACATTTCAAGACAGCTCTGGCACGTTATGGTTGGACCATGGCCCCAGCACCCTCACTTTGACAAAACTCAACTCTGAGCTTCCACAGCTTCTCCGATGCATTTGGAAGCATCAGTGAATTTCAGCTTTGTGTTTTGTCAGCTCTCCTCTGAGCTACTTCACATGAAGGCATTTCTCAAAGCTTCCTACACTGCTAAGCTGCTCCTTGATTGTTTCTCCTCAGAGTCTGCCTCCAAATAGGAAGCAGGACAAATATGTAGGACAAATATGAATTTTGCCTTCGATAGATGACATGCAAGTTCAAAAAGACTTAGCTACAGGCCCCCAGAAAGACTGTCATTGGATATACATGGCTGAGTGTAAAGGGTTAAAGCTGTGAGAGCTGAAGCCTGTTCCAGCATCAGCTGAGAGGTCTGTCATCCAACTAATGGCATAGATATATGTAAAAAAAGGCTGAGACAAATGTTCTCTGGCAGACCTCACTGGAGTAGTTTAAGATCTCACCACCCTGCCTGGCTATAACACACCACAGCTAACATACCTGAGTTGCTCATGCAAGCACTCCCAATTCATTTTAGTGAAAAGTAACAAAGATTCATTTAAATCATTCCCAGCACTGAAGCAGTTCAGAAATCTTCCACAGGTCTGGGAGACAACACAACTGTGAGGAGAGGCATCCTTCCTGGAAGAATGAGAAAGGGAAAATAAGGAGAAGATAGTCATACAACATCTTCAGCAACTCCTGGCAGACCCACAGAAGCCACCTGTCTAGACCCTAAAACACAGGTGTGCATAGCTGTGCAGGGGGCTACCTCAGAGACTATCTAGCACTGCTTTGCTCACACTGATCTCAAAGCAATTCTAAACCTGCATTTTCTTTTCTGTTAAGCAGCTGGAGAAACTGAGACACAGTCATGAGGAACTGATTGACCTCCTGGCTCTCAGCTGCAGAACCCAGCATATGAATCAGTTCTCTTGAGTCCTAGTCCAAGGTTTTAAGAACCAAAGCAGGCTAAAAAGCAGCCAGAAACCCAATTATACCACATTGCAACTAGGAAGTATCTGACAAAACTCATCTGAGAGACAAGAGAATGAAGCCATAATCTACTTGGTGGAGACTGGCCACTATTGTCAATGAGTGATCTGCAACTCCCTTAGTCTGAAAGAGCCTCCATTTGGTGCCAAGTTGCGTAAGATGGGCTGGTTTTGATATGCTTGCAAAGAGTCCTTGGGCATTTGTTAGTTCCAACTTCACAGTTCACCTTTTTGGGTTACAGTAAGATCAATAAACAAGCAAGTTTCCCTGCAAGACACGAGGCTTCTTTCCTGCCTCCTCTCCTCAGCCCCTTCTTGAGAGATCTTTACTTTCTTTCTTTGCCCTTCTGCTTCCTGCTGAATCACACTGTGAGTAATAAGTGTTTTGTGATCCCTGGTATTTTTCTTCTCAACTTTCCTTTCAAAGATGCAAGAACCATAGGAAAAAACACTTCTTCAGAAAAGATTTCACACGTTATGAACTGTAGGACAAGATTTCAACCGAGAAAGTCCTTCACAAAATAAAGAAATTGCCATCCACCCTGCAAACTGAAAGTCACGGTCATTCTCTGCCAGACAGTCCTCACATAGACCTTCCTAGAGGGAAAAGACCAGTTTAGCCATCTCTCCATAATGCTTATAGGGAGAAGAAAAAGCTCTTAAAAACATGAGTAAGAATAAAAGAAAGGGTTGATATGAAATTCAACTGGAAGATACAGACTTTAATAACACTCCCTCCCTGCACAAGGACTTAAAGCTCAGGAGACCTCAGATGCAGAAGTGTTGTCATTGGTTGAACTTCAGCTTTTCACCTCTCTCATGTATTTTTCCAGTGGTTTGTTTTGGGGGATTTTTTTTTGAATGCTTGTAAACTTCCAGTGGTTACAAAATTCTGCATCAAGAGTTTTCATGGCTGAACTATACGGTTTGTAAAGATATGTTTCCCTGAATTGCTTTAAGCCTTTGTGT
This sequence comes from Chionis minor, assembly GCA_013398295.1. NCBI lineage: Eukaryota > Metazoa > Chordata > Aves > Charadriiformes > Chionidae > Chionis > Chionis minor. Next base: position 23,270 of record VZSF01004857.1, read on the forward strand.
GATAGTTTTTCCTTGCTGAACTCTAGTACTTGAAGTCCTGGAAGAAACACTGAACAACTGTTCTCTATCATGAACTCATTCCACAGTCCTCCAGCCATTGCTTTTCCAGCTTGAAAAGTCCTCATCTGCTTAATCACTCCCTGTGCTGAAGCTCTTCCATATTTTGATTGTATTTGATATTTCCTTTGGATCTTTTCCAGTAACGTTATTCAAACGTAACGCTGCCAGAAATACAGAGACCTCAAGGGATGGGACTCATGGATTTATACAGTGCTATAATAATGACTTCTACCCTGTAGTCTATTCCTTCATAATTCCTAACCTTACACCTGCTTTTAGGACTGCTACTGATCATTAAACGAATGTTGTGGCAGAACTATCTATTTTGACCCCAACATCTTCCTCTTGAAAGGCTAACAGGTAGCTGGTGCCCCATTGCTGAGTGTATAGTTAGGCGCGACTATTTTTTCCCCAATGTGCACCACTTTGGGGTTTCTTCTACACTGAATTCGATTTGATATTTTATTATCCAGCCACCCAGAATAGTAAGGTTAATGACATTGCCCCGCTGTTCACAGATAAGAAACAGAAGAATGAAGACTCACACAGGGATTTCAACAGAGCAGAGGGCAAAAGATGGGTCCTGTTGCATCCTCACTTTTCGCCCATGTGAGAAAGCATGTTCTTTCTAAAGCTGCTTTAAAGTTCTTGTATACTTACAGTGTTTGAGGGGGTTCACATAAAAGCAGCCATTTCCCTTTGCTTCCAGAAGTAGGGAACATGTATACAGAAGAAAAAAAAAATCCCACAACTGAACATGGGGGTGGAAGATGAAATGTTAAGGAAGGAAAAACAGCCAAACAAGTCCTTAAAGTGCCACAAACCGGCTACAAGAGGTGGNCAAAATCATATGCCAAAGCACTTAGCCAAGCTAAATATAAACAACCACCCAAAAACTTGATATCTTGTAACCACCTACCTCATGACTATGAAGCAGGAAGTATGGAGTCTCTTGGGCCACAGACGGAGATGCATCTGGGATGGGGAGACCAGCACAAGGGCCCTGAGGATGGGGGCCTGGTGTTTCTTCTGCCACTAGGAGAGCAGGTGTGTGCATTGCGCAAAGTCCCTGGCAAGGCTGCTGTGGGCTGGTATCAGCCACGCCATTACAAATGGATAGCCAACCTGCTCCTGCAGCCTGCTCATGGAGAGAGATTGGCAGCCATGGTGACCTGATGCTGCTGCACACCTTTGTGAAAGATCATCAGCTTTTAATATTGAAATTAATCTTGCTACTTGCTCAGCTTCACATTCAAAACCCCTCTCAGCTACAGCTCTACAAAAGATGTGACAGCATTTGGGGATGTAACCGAAAACGCTGCAGCCAGGAAGCAGGTTTGGGAAGCATATGGGCAATATCCTACAAATAATTTCCATACATAGCTGTTCTTTCAGAGCAGATCTTGTGTATGTAACTGCAGCTTCTGTTACCTCCTTTTCTCTCCTACCTTCTCAAAACTTCCCATCTGTTTGGCTCTCAAATTAACTGGGCATTTTAGCACAATGGGCAAGCTCCTCCAATCTATTATCTTGAAGGGAATTTTAATAACTTAGACTTGCTGGCCCGCATATCAATTCTTAGTTTTCTGCTGTTTGCTACAGTTCTCTACAAAACAAGCTGCTACATGCCACACATGGAGACTAACATGGGATTTCAGGATGTGCATGTCGCTATATGATACACATGTCAAGGAGCAGCACCCTATTGGGGCAGCACAGTCTTGTTAGCCCCAAATTAAGCCCGTTCTTTCCAGATAGTACCACCTCAATGTATTCAGAAGGTCTCTTGGCCAATCTTGCTTGGATCCCACGAACTCGGCTCTTTCATAGACTGGCTCAACTTCAGTTAGCCCCGCTCCATTTCCATGGGACAGTATCAACACCACTCAGTATCAACACCACTCTGTCACAAGTGCCCATCTCACTAAAGGCACCTTTAGTCAATACCCTGTGCCCCTGCACACCAAGTTTTTAAGAACATTTAAGTAAAAAGTAGGCAGAACTTTGTAAACTAATGAACTCTCTGCAAGAGTGGGCAGGGGGCTTGCTGGGAGCGTACTGTCCCTGCCCCGAAGAGCAGTCTGCAACAGGGTGAAATCCACCGTTTCGCTCCATGTCAGGGTATTGTAGCATACATCATCTAGAAAGTGATTTCCTTAAATGACAACCACCTATGAACCATGAGCCCTGGTACTGTAGGGCAACTGCAGCCCAGAGAAAAACTGAAACCATCATATCACTGGGTTCATGATCGTAACTGTTTTTCAGAGCTGAGCTAAAGGCTCTCTCCTGCTGACAAGTTTCCTCTTGCTTATATGCATTGTTTATTGAAATGTCTGTTGGGCAAAACCATGGATGTTGAATATGTTTCTGATCAATATAAGAAAAAACCCACAAGCAACAAAAGGCCTGAGTTATCCATACTGGAAATTCCTATCAAGGACACAATCTAGCCCAGCACTTAAAGGAGATTAGTATCAGACTCCCATGCCTGGAGGCAACCACTTGGTTGGAGAAGAGCCCAAGGGCCTGACTAAACTGACTGAAAGCAATCAAAAGAGTCTTGGGAGTCTCTGTGAACTTAGGTGAGACTTCATTGTGAGCTTCCTGCTCTGATTTTCATCATGACGCAAAATCTAGGCTGCTCTCAGACTCACTGTCCTGGGCAAATAAATTACTTCAATAACCGAAGTGCCTTCTGCTACATCTGCCTGCACTGGTAACACACAGCTGCCCCAAGCCTATAAAATATATCGCTGTCTGTCTTTTTATCCTTGTGCTACAGGTTCCCTGACTAGGGAATCTCTCCTCCTTATGTGCACAGAGTCTGACAGAGTAAAACCTTGAGACACTTCCAGCACGAGTTCAAGGACCGCCTACGTCCTGGGACACAGGCTACAGCACAGTCCCTTCTCGCCTGCATGCTGGTTGATTTGCACTGCTATATAACATAGGCTAGAGGAGCCACCTATGGCCTGGAGCTCCAGACAATAATTAAGTTGTTGGTGGGTTGCCCCAGCATTATAGTAATTGATGATTAAAGCAGGCACAGGACACCGCTGAGGCCTGGCACACAAGAAGGCTGCTCAGTTGCTCTCCTCCAAATTCACACCATTGAGCAATTTTGTGACACTCATCATGCTCCAGGATGCCAACAGCTCCGCTGTTTCCTAATCAGCTGGGGCAATTTACACAGTCTCTGGCTGTGTTTTACATCAAACCCCATTTGATTCTCTGGTATGTTGCAATAATGCTAAAGACAACCATCCTTCAAATATGGTTTCCACACACATCATTCCCCTTCTTTACCAGTTTTAGATGAAAAGGGCAGCATGCAGCTGTGTGTGTTAATTGAGAGAGTCATTATGTATTACATTCAGCATACTTCTCTGCTTTGTTTCTGAAACAGTTCTCCCATTTAACCCCACAGTTGATATAGTAAAAGACCGATAATGACAACGGTATCAATGAACACAGATTTGAGATGGAAACGATGACGTTTTGTCTTGTTTCACGCAAACAATTCTACATCCATCCAGCAGAAACGCAGGAATCCTAAAACTAGCTTAACACAGCACTAGCTTATCTTTTTAGATATGCAGATCTGAAAGAAGAAACACGTGACATTGCTGTGCATAAGCCTGCATTGCTACTTTATAGATCACCAGCTCAGAATATATCTCCAATAACAAAGACCACAGGTGAGAGGGAGAGATCTCCTTCAGTCTGAAATACTGCACAGTGGGGTTCCTTCTTGCAATCTGCTGTCACTAAGAGCCTTTTGAGTCAGATCCAAAACCTCTTCAAGTCAATGGGAATTTTTTCAATTAATAGAAGTTGGGTAGGATCTTGAGAATTAAGTGACCCCAGAGACGTCTTCTAGGCATCTGCTGACACTCTCCAGGGGGGAATTTCCAACTCCTTTGCGTTTTAGTTTTTTCGGGTTTTTTGGGTTTTTTTAGACAGTTTTTTTTTGTTTTGGTTTTTTTTAGTTCTGAAACAAGAGAGGTTTAGTTTAAATTTCCAGAACTTCACACTACAGGAAAATCTTGGCCCTGTTAACGTGAGAGGAAATTTTGCCATTGATAGGAATTTACACTTATGACTACCATTTGCGCTAACTCCAGTAGTTTTACTGGCTCAGAAAGCTTCTCAGATTGGCAAACTGGTTCTTGCAGTACCAAACAAGCAAGGCCGAAAATAAGTACCTAACCACTGCTCTTGAGAAGCTTCCTACAACTCTGTAGTATCTGGAAACTTTGCACGGTGCCATTTCTTGGGGGCTTATAGCAAGCCCTACCCGTGAGATTAGCCTTTCCATTCCTCCCACACTTGAACTATTTTAAAACATTCTGCAGTTAAGCTAAAGTTTCCATAAGTTTTGCATTAACCGTTAACCTGGTCCACTTCTCAAATGTGAAGTGTAGCTATTCCCCAGTTCAGTTTTACTTCTACACAGAACAGAAAGACCTCCTAAGTACTGCTAAAAACTACAGCGGGGCTCATTGACAGTAATACGGCTCTAAGAAATTTATATGCAAGGCCCTAAGAAGCAGGCTTGGTGGCTTTTTGAAAGAAAACCAAAATTAAGCATAACTTCCACTGAAAGCAAGTAGCTTGGATATTCAGGACTTAGTCTTTTCAGATAGCTAGTAAAGAGGTCTACTGGGGATACAGCAAGTAAAAATTTTCTACATTTACCTCAGGCAATTATATGCCTCTAGTTAAAAAAAAGGGGGGGGGGAAGAAAAGAAATTCAGTCAGTGGTGGAACAGAGTTAAAAAAAGCCCATTCTGAAACCTTGTCAAGTAGGATGTGCTGTCTCCTGCTAAGTCCTGATGGGGGCCAAGGGGAGTGCACCCATTGAAAAGGCATCTTCAGAGGTGCAGAACACTGTGGTGAAGGCAGGCTGCACAGGGCACGTTAAGGATGTAGTCAAGGGAAGGCAGCTGTTTAGGGAATCTCTATCCCACCACTTCCTTTGTGTCCTCAAGTGCTGTGCCTCCTGAAGTCTTAAGGCTACAGAGGTGCAACTTGAAGACTCTTCCGTATAAAGCTAAAAGAAGCTGATGTATGTTGATACAGAGGTGTATATATATTGATTCAGTGTTCTGTTTGTTTCCCTGGCATATTTGGGTTTGGTTTAACCTGAAAAATTCAAGACTCTACCTTGGCATTTGAAAAATGAAGCTCTTTGATTCCTTTCCAATCCCAAATTTTCCTTCTTTATAGGTAGAATACACAGAATACTCAAAACAAAATGTTTTGATTTTGGAAGAGATAAAATGCTTTCAAAATTCTCTTTCAAAAAGTAAAAAGTTGAGGGTTTTTATTGTTGTTGAACCTGAATGCATATACTAGCCTTTCTTCATTTTAAACTTCTGGAAAGCTTGCATAATCATCTGGGACTGGCTGGAAGACCTAACTTGACACATTATTGCATTGGCTTTCCAATGGAAATCCTACAGGCACACAAATGGAAGGGTGTGCACACTTCTTCTTCCAGTCCACATTTGCCCCGTGCCCTTCACGCAGAGAAGTTTTGCCTGGGAGAGAGCCTGGGAAGAATCTGTGGCTGCAGACCTGGTATCAAGACACCTACAGACAATTTGAGGTTCTCCATCAGTTCAAGCCCTTACTGCTTATTCCGGGCTTTCTAAAATACTAGCACAACAGTACTGAAGTAGTCAATATTCTGTTTGTTGACATCATCAGTGACATCGTAGTCCTGGCATTCAAGTATCTCCACGATACAACATGCTCCACAGAATCTAAATCTTGACATTCCTTGAAGTATGATGATGACAAAAAGGTCTGACCTTGTAAAGAGTCAAACTACTAAAAGGAGATTCTTCTGGGAGGAAATTTGATCTTTCACAACCATTTCAAATCAATCTCACCCAATCTTCCAAACTGAGTTCTGAGCTACTGAATGTATTTCTGTGCTGTAAGCACCAGGACAAAGTCAGCGTAAAAAGCTTGCCATCCGTTAACTAGCTCAGTCTTTCCTATATTTCGTGTTGACTGGAATGATAAATAATTTATTTTCAGAGTACCAGATCTCAGAGATAAATTTCTAAAACAAAACTCCTGCAAAACACAATTATTATTCAACTCATTTTAACAATTCGATAAATGCAGTGCAATGACTTCCGTTAGCTATTCTCCTAGCCAAGGTCTACTACATCATTAAATATTATTGAGTTGGGTCTGCCATTTTACTTGAAATTATACACCTGGCATTTTAGTCTATGGCCATAAATGCTGGAAATGTCAGTTATATAAGCATTCATCTTTTTCACTACTGTCTCCCATCAAACATTAATGGTAGGAGCTCTAATCCATTCTACACAGTCCCAGATATCTACATTTGCTAGGAAAGGAACTGTAACAGAGTGCACTGACAACTCACAGTAAGTAATTACTCTTAGAAATATCTCGGTAAACTCAATTTGCTCCCAGAGGTCTTTTAAATTATATCTCGTTAGAGTGCAATGCTTTTTCAAATGACAAGGTCACACAAAAAAGCAAAACTCTATTTTATCTTTATCAGAGCTTTACCCCCCCCCACCATAAAACTGTTATAACACATAATTCCAACCAGATAGAGATATTGTGTTTTACTGTTGGAGCCCAGGAAAGCTATAAAGCAGGCAGAGTTGTTGTTTACAGTCACAATAAATTTGGAATATTGTACAGCATTCTAGGTGAGGCAAATGCGTCTACTAATGTCAGCTGAGTGGGAAGTACTTTTTTTTAAACTTTGCTGGTGAAATAATGTTCTTTTGAATTTACACTGAAAAATCATGAATCAGAAAAGATTAATCTCAAACTACATTAATATAGCAGAACACACAGCTTATCTCGTCACCCTGCTTATCTGCCTTGGTGACTTTACAGCAAGAGGTTATTCAAAAGCAACACGGATTATGTAGTTGATCAACACTTCTAATTTTATTACAAGTCTTCATAGTTAGCATTATTTCTTATAATCCCAGCCTCTGAAGCCATGCAATTAGGAAAGTATATGAAAAATATTCTTGCCGTTGTTTTTCTGAAGAGCATGATAATACGTTGTAGTGTACCCTCAGCCCAAAACCAAGACCTAGATAAACTCTTTAAAAAACATAAGGCTCTTCAAATTTATATGCCAATCTCTTGCTACTCGGTAATGGGGTAGGAAAGGACTCCTTAGACTTTAAATCTTCACTAAATGCACCAAAATAGTTCCCATGTCATCACATGGGACAATTAGAAAGACAACTACAGTGTAAAAGCAGCAACATAATCACATTTTAGCAGCAGTCATTTTGAGCAATAAAGCTGCACCTTGAATTAATAAACAGATTTCATTTTAACCAGCAAGAAGAAGGTAGAAGCAGGCAAGCAGACCCCCTTCATTAAGGATATCCTTAATTTTATTCCCATTTGAAAAACTATGCCCTTAAGTGAATATGTGCTTTTATTCTTAAGTCCAAGTTACCTGGCACATTAAAAGAACGCACCAAATCAAGACCCAGCAGCACTGGTGTTAGCAAGTAACTACCTCCAAAGAAATTCTCCAAGGAATTCAGAGGATGACAAAGTGCCATCACAAAAAATGCACAGCCCAGGCTGAGTGCTACTATACAGGAGATGGGGAAACAACATCATTCTGCAAGTAGGGGCAAGCCCAAGTCTTTCCCAAAATGTACCTAAATGAACTCACCTACTCAAAGGTGTACCTCAAGAGCAGAGGTCAGAAAAGAGGTTGTTGCATCTACAATACTGTGTCCAGTTCTGGGCCCCCCAATTTAAGAAGGACAGGGAACTGCTGGAGAGGGTACAGCAAAGGGCTACAAAGATGATGAGGGGGCTGGAACATCTTTCTTATGAGGAAAGGCTGAGGGAGTTGGGTCTTTTTAGTCTGGAGAAGAAAACACTGAGAGGGGGATCTCATCAATGCTTATAAATATTTAAAGGAAGGGTGCCAGGAGGAGGGGGCCAGTCTTTTTTCAGTGGTGCCCAGTGACAGGACAAGAGGTAACAGGCACAAACTTGAATATAGGAAGTTCCATCTGAACATGAGGAGGAACTCCTTTCCTTTGAGGGTGGCAGAGCACTGGAACAGGCTGTCCAGAGAGGTGGTGGAGTCTCCAACTCTGGAGACATTCAAAACCCACCTAGATGCCATCCTGTGCAACCTGCTGTAGGTGGACCTGCTCTGGCAGGGGGGCTGGACCAGATGATCTCCAGGGGTCCCTTCCAACCCCTAACATTCTGTGATTCTATGAAAAGCAGGACTAACTTCGGAAAAATAGGTGTCCTCATAGTAAAGGGGTTTTTTTAATCCTTTTCTTTCACAAGGATATTGTACGGGAGTGATTTGGGAGACACTTGCAGGAAATTTAACGGGCATAGCACAAGGACTGTCATAACAGTCAAGAATTTTTCTGAGTAGCACTTCCATTTCTATGCGCTTCACCATCTTGAGTTTGACTTATTTCCATTTTTTTCTTTGACAGGCACAGGCTGAGATTTGCAAAAGGACAGCATCAACAGACAATCATCTTACAAACATCTTTCCCAGAAAGCTTATGTTCTCCGAGCCCTGCCAACGAAAATAAGAGACCCTTTTTTCTGCTGACAAGGGGCTTTCTCATGTTGTTATATTTCCTTGCACGCTTAATCAAGACAATATATAAAAGACAAATGCCTAAATTAATGTTTATAAGTATAGATCACAAAGCTATGGTTTCAGCTTGGGAATGGAATGGAAGGGCTGCAAAACCTCGTTCAATGTGGGAAAAAATTAAATGAATAAAATAAATTACACCAATTTGATGGAAAGTGAGATGCAAGCTTTCTAAACACAGTACAACTCAGCTGCGTGGTCAGTAACATGAGCTCAGGGAAAAAAAGCACCCAGCATCAGGTCCTTCAGGTTCTCAGTGGCCTTCTGAATTTCTGTTTTGCTGCTCCATTTCTGATGTCTAGAAACCCATACCTCTCTGACAGGGGATCACAAGGACTTGACTAAAATCTTGGTGACATGCTAAAACTGCCTCTTGCTGCTACAATGGCAATTGCTGTTATTTGCCATAGGCATAAAAAAAATTATATATAACTTTACCCTGTTTCCTCAGAGGCAGTAGTGACTGAAATACAAAGATATCTATGTATGCAGGGGAGGGTGGAAGGACTCAGTAGAGAACTAAAGCTCTACCTTTAATGTATCTGGCATAGTCCTTCTAGACGGGTTAAGGGAATGTAAGGGTACCTAGTCAGGTACTACAGGACTGTCTGCTGGGAAATCTTGTAAGAGGGGTCTTTGGAAACTTTATACTAGTGAAAATTATGAAGTCCTCTTTGAACAGGAAAATGAGGGAATCAGGAGCTGGGGTGGGAAAATAATGTCTCCTCTCCTGATATTTCTTTGATCTTCATTAAAGATTAGTGGCTACAAAAAAGCTTGTGCATACAAAGCCTCAGAACAGTTATTAATGGGTATATGTCTACACTCTGAAAAATTCCTTGTGAGGCACCAGAAGGCAGCTGCTTGGGCACAAAGTGGAAACTGCAGTGGAAGAAAGCATCTTCCCCCTTCTGAGCTAACGGTACATCAGGGCACAAAGTCAGGCTTGTGACTTTCTGTCCCTCCATCCCATGCACATGACAATGTCTATGTTTAACTTGGTGCAGCACCAAACTAATCCAAGAGAAAAAAAATTGGAAAGAATGGAAAAATGAACAGCACAGATTGTATAGATTGCAGGTCACTTCCTATATCCTTATACTATTTAGACTATAATTTGCATGATCAACAAAGCACAGTTTCTTTCTCTTCCCTTTTTAGCTCTTCTATGCACAACAAAGTTAACAGTTCTGAAAACTGATTTTAGAAATATCTGACGAAGCCACCGTGCTCAAAGCTTCTCAGTTATTGCACTCTGTGGTGAGAACTCCCTAGCAATGGTTCAGACTGTTCAATAAAACCTCAAATAGGTCAAATCTGCCACTGATCTGCATCAGGTAACTTCATGAATTTAGGTTTATACTGTTGCAGATCTGGTCCACCTGACTTCATGAAAAGAGCTGTGTCATTTTATTCCAGATGTAAATTTGACTCATAGCAATAGAGTTGCTCTGATTTGTATCAGCTAAGAATTTGATCCCATGACTGCAAAAGAGCTGAGCTATTTTTTGTCACTGGTGAAAACTGGGACAAATGTCTGTATCTGTAAAACCATAGTCTGAGCTCCCTCTTACCACAGTATCAAACATTTCAAAACCAACTAATAGTCTGAATTCTCTTTCCTTTTTTTGGCCCAGTTCTTTTGCGATTATCCACCAAACCCTTATGTATTTTAAGAAAACTGTACCTGGCTGGTAAAAAAGTTAAATAAACATAATTGGAAGTTAGATTTAGCTCTTTCTGTAGAAATATGCCCTGTGTCTGAAATTATTCAAGTTTTTTGCTAAGCTTTGACTTTTAACGCAGAGTTTCATTTTGTCTTGCCCAAAACAAAACAAGAACATTTCAAAATCCAAATGAAAATGATACATTCATGTTCTGCACAACAACTTTTGCTTAAGGAAAACAAAGACTTTCATCAAAACCACAGTTTTCAGTAGGAAAGCACTAGGATGGAAAATTTTCAGCCAACTCTACCAAATATCTGCATCCTTTCCTTCTGACATCTTTACCTTGCTGGTAATGCTTCACTCCACAGTGAGTCCCATAGATTTCCCAGAGCTAAGTGGCATCTTTTTAGCACCTGCCAGACAGTGATGCCTAAGCGATGCCATCCTGGGAGCACCGTCAAGTGATGTTGGGCTCCATGGATCCTCATTGCTTTCTAAAAAGGAAGGGGAAAGATTAGTAATTCACCACTGCCTTAATTTCTCCAAGCAGAAAGAGCATTTCTAATGTTTCTAAGACTCTTCAGTTTATCAGGCACATCATTCCTTCCTCTACAGGCCGTAAATTGAACTCATAGTTAAAAGAGAGAGAAACGTGTTTCTGTTTGCTTTTCCTTTAAACTGAGTTTCTAACTGTCAGAAGATTATCCAGAGGTCTTGGAGGATGTTCTCTATTTCCTTAAATCTTAAAGACTTATAGATCTTTTTAAACCTTTAAGTTTTTAAATCAAGACTGAATACATACTTTAAGAACTTTGAGTCATTTCAGCCACAGGTTGTTAGGCTTGGTGCAGGACTTAGTGGGTAAAATTTAATGCAAGTCAGTTTAGAAGATCCCTTAACAATCCTTCTGCCTTAACAATCTACAAATCTATTCAATGAATAACCGACTGTAATCAACCTTTGGCTACCCTTCCTCATTCTCCTAGTCATATTTTTTGTTGCAATCCTACAGAGACATAAAAATTAGAAACGTAACAGCAAGTCTGAAGTCAAAACAATTAGATGGAGAGCAACTGAAACAAACCAAATGACAAAAGCTGCTTCTTTTACCAGAGCATTTTGTCTTTCTTTTACCATTGTCACCATGAAAATATCCTCTAGGCTTTCACCAAGCTGAGGGATGATCAGAAGTTTTGTGGTGTGCTGATAACAACCAAAACCAGTGAGTCTCTGAAGCTGTATTTTAGACTGTGGCTTGTGTTTCACAAGTGCATGGAGAAAGAACACAGGCAGCCATTACCCCTTTTCACCTCTTTGCATCAGTCAGACAAGTTCCTATCTTCACGACCATGTGGTGGAGGAAATCTGCCACAGCCTGCAGCAGGGTTAGCTACTGCAAATCAAGCTGGTAGGGGGAAAAGCAGTGGTGGGATTATTTTTCCCCTGATTTCTCACTAGCCAGCAGTTTGGAGTCGAAGCTGTGGCCAGGCAAGCATGCAGACAGCCACTTTCAAGCAAATCACATAGGCTCATTCACAAAACTCTGAGAAAATCCATTAACTAGTACAAGGCTTAATCCAGATTACACCACCAGTGTTGAAACCGCTACAAATGAAGGTGAACTTGTGCCACTTTCTGTTTCTATAGCTAAGAATGGGCTATCACCATTTTAATGCCCAGTGTCACCCACAAAAGATCATAAACTTTTAACACAACGATAAAGCCAGGCTTTAGCCTTTTAAATAATCTCCATCTTGACTAGCTGTCCAGTCTACTTTCTCCTTGCCAGTTATATTGAGGGGCCATAAACAAAGGGGAATGAGAATAGCCAGGAAATTAAAGTGCAGGCAACTGAAAAGGTCAAAGTAGTATGCTTTATTATTGTCTGTCACTGAGTATATGGCATGTTAAAATTCATACACTGGTCTTCCAAGAAAATAGAAACAATCTCTAAAGCATATGAGAAATCAATCAGCTTGCATCAACTCTACTAAAAATGATTGGACTGGGTGCATCTTGAAAGGCCTGTGGATATCAAGAAACAAACCTCTGTTTCCCCTCTACTGCCATAAGGGATGGAAGCTCGGAGAGGAACTAAAAAATGGATGCTTGCATGTATTTCAGCCGTACTGCAAATGCAAAGCTAGTGAGAGGAACTGAAGCAGCAAGGATTTCATTGCAATCCCTTTGCCCGCACACTCAAATCCTAATAACAACAACAAAAAAGGTTCAATTCAACTTAAATTTAACATGTAATTTTCACCTCAATTATCAGCTGCTGAGGCAGTCAAAGATGAAATTAAAAAACTGAGATTGCACACTCAGTTGCAGGTTGTTCACTTTTTTCTTAAACGGCCTGCACTGTATTGGCATCAAGGCATAGATCCACAGCCCTACGTGATTCCGCCTTTGTTAATGTTCTTGTTGCATTCAGTCTCACACACTGGAGGAAAACATTTGATCTCAAATGGGATCTCTTGGATTGTGAGTGCTTTCTGGCCTGTGCATCTCAGAAGTACTTAGTATGGCCAGCACTGATCTTTGAAAACTGCATTAAGCCAGTTATCATAACACATTGCACAGGGCAATTTGGTATCATTAACTTGGTTAAAAATGACTGCTCGCTTACTGAGAACAGCCTGCCTGCTTTTAGTCCCTCAGAGTGCAGTTGCTGAAGGAGATGTCCCTTTAATTCCACAAGCAAATTATTAGAAACAGGGTTCGCCAGATGAAGTCTCTTTCCAGGAATTGGCTAATTTTGAATGTGACTGTTTGTAAGTATAAGCAGAGAAGAAGAATTAGAGGGAGTTGACAGTTCTGAAACATGTTATTTGTGATCAAGTCCACCAAACACTAATGAGACACAATGTCTTGCCTGCAGCAGAGCCTGATATATTTTTTGTCACATAATTATATGCTACTGCGGCAGAACATACTTTCCACAATGATTTTCTTTCTATTTATCTATCTAACTATCATGGGGGAGTGGACCAGCCATTTGCAAAAACCTGTCTTTAAACAATGATAAAAGATAAGTACTGTCTGGTCTTACCATTTCTTGTACAACCTGACTAAATACTCAAGCTCACTGATTCAGAATAGACAGTTTTTCTTCTACTTTTTCCTAAAGAAGGATATAGGAGTTGTTTTCACAGCTGCTGGATTCATCGCCACCATAATTTTACTCTCCCACAGAACCAAAAAATACTGTACTTTCATGCAGTAACTGCAGTCCTGTGGTCACAAAATGACACCTCTCCTCCAGGGGTTCAAGAGTGTGAAATGCCAGAAAAGGTGCCCGCAGCTGGTGTAGCAAATAAGTAGTGCTTACATCTCACCACTTTTCAAAGAGGATGGAGAGTAAATCCTCAGACACACCACAGTGTCTCTTCCTTCACTTGGAGGGAAAAAAAGCACATGCAACTTTTATTATGTTGTTAAACACACTGACTTTTGTCATGCTTTGGTCAGCTGCAGAGATAATTTTACCAAATTCTAGTCCCCACAATGCTTTCTCCTCAGTTATTACTGTTACAGATAATGAAATACGATTCAACAACACAGTTGTGCACTGAGCCTTACTGAAACCAAACTAACAATCTTGTCTCAAGATTAAATATTTTGGAGGTTTAACTAAGGAGAAAAGCTGTCTGTAGAAACATGATCCAAACCTGACTGAGATGCACCAGAACAATAAAGCAGCACATACATTCCTGGGGTTAAGAATATAAATCCTATAAAAACCTGTAAGAAGCAGACCAGACTTTCCTGTACTCCCATGTCAAAAAGACTTAATGACAGGCTTTTCCAGCATAGGTCATATCAACTCCCTCTTGGCCCTGCTACTGTTCTCAAAAGTGCATCCAACAGGGAAATACATCTATGAAGACACAGTAAATTTTCTGGAGACTTTCACAAGTACTAACAACTCTGCAACTTGCAGTCTTTGGCCCCTGTCTGCACATTACATGCAGTGTCAGTATGAAACTTCCCAGAAACGATGCATCCTTTTACATACTGCACTCGGCATACAACAGAGATAGACATACTCACAGTCCTGCATGGGAGGGACAAGATGAATAGCAAGCACAATTTCATTTTTGGGGAAAGGCCCTAAAAGTCATTTGTTTACCCTTTTTAGATCTTAACAAAACTTGTTCGTGCATTCCATAAGGTATATATGATCCCTAATAAACTCTGGGTCCTGCATGTTATCTGTTCCTACAACTTATTAGCACATACATTGCAATTATGTTAAACACTCATGTATAGAACCTTTTGTGATGAGGAATAACTGCTCCTTCATAAAATCCTAGGTAAATTATGCCTTTCCAACCTCTTATCTGAACCACATCTTAGTAAGACTGAACAGTGATTTCCCTCCTGTTAGCCAAAAGAGAGTCTATACTGATCATTACTGCAGGCTCTGCCACTGGCTGCCCCCAGGTAACAACACTGTCTTTGCCATTCATCCCCCATAAAAACCAGACCTTTGCCTCTTTGCTCAAACAGCTGCTCTTTCCAAACACCCCTTCTCTACCTCTTTGATCTGAATTTGAAATGCTGTGGGCAGCCAACCAGACTTTGCTGGAACTGCTGGCTATCTGTCCAAGTGAGAAGAGAATGCTAAGGAGAATTATCATAGAATCACAGATCGTTTGGGTTGGAAGGGACCTTAAAGATCATCAAGTTCCAACCCCCTTGCCATGGGCAAGGACACCTCCCACTAGATCTGGTTGCTCGTTGCTGAAAGCTTCATCCAACCTGGCCTTGAACACTTCCAATGATGGGGCATCCACAACTTCCCTGGGCAACCTGTTCCAGTGTTTCGCCACCCTCACACTAAAGAGCTTCTTCCTAATATCTAATCTAAATCTACGCTCTTTCAGTTTAAAATCATTACCCCTCATCCTATCACCACACTCCCTGATAAACAGTCCCTCCCCATCTTTCCTGCAGGCCCCCTTTCAGATACTGAAAGGCTGCTGTAAGGTCTCCTCGGAGCCTTCTCTTCTCCAGGCTGAACAACCCCAACTCTCTCTGCCTGTCCTCGTAGCAGAGGTGCTCCAGCCCTCTGATGATCTTCATGGCCCTCTTCTGGACCCTGTCCAACAGGTCCACGTCCTTCTTCTGTTGGGGGCTCCAAAGCTGGATGCAGTACTCCAGGTGGGGTCTCACAAGAGTGGAATAGAAGGGCAGAAGCGCCTCCCTCAACCAACTGGCTGTGAGTTCACATTGCTGGCTCCTATTCAGTTTTCATCCACCAATTATTATTATTAGTAATTAATTATATATTAATAATTATCAATATTTCGTGATACTGATGATGAAGGACATAGTCAGTAATATGAAGCCAGCATCTGTCATGACTGTTGCATATGTTTTTTGCTTTTAGTTTGAATTCTGCATAGCAAGTTACCAAGGTGATAGGCCTAAGTGATACTCCTAAATAAGTGATGAATCAACAGCTTCCACTGGGTAAACTTGTAGAACAAACTGTGCTCGGCTCTTTCCCCACTTATTTATGAGTTATAAAATTGGCTTTATTCCCTTGTATTAAAAAGATCAGCTCGCAAACTCTCTTTTTGGTTCTGGATTGGCAGAAGATCATAGAAGGCTGTGAAGCAAGAGGTCACAGAAAGAGAAAATCTGATGGGAAATTCTCACAGCCTTAACTGGGTGGAATATGGATTCAATTCTATCTCAGCAATTAAAGCTTTGATTTCATCCCCTTGAAATCCTTCATTTGGCATTTTTCAGAGATTTGCAGAAAGTTACCTTCCTTGGACTGAGCAGATTGTCACAGAGACCACTAGAAAGGGATGTAATTTACAGCATTGCTTCCAACAGAACTTTTTACCCTTTTCCAATTGAGTTTCTTGTCAGTCTGTGACTCATATTTATCTTTTTTCCCTGCTCATTAAAACTACCATACTTATGACTGAAAATGCTATAAAATGCTAGGCTTTGGTCTAATCAAAGTAAACCCCCTTTTTAATCTCCTTTGCATAGGTGGTTTGTTCATCAGCAGGGAGCAGAGCTAGGAGAGCTGGGGAAAAAGAAGAGAGAATATGTTTCCAGTGGCTCTTAGGAAGCTGATTTTTACCAGTATGTCATATCCCGCTGCAAAAGGCTGTGTCACTGCTCACTAATATTTCGTCCTAGCTGGATGGGATCTAAAGACACAGATATCCCTTAAGACGAGCCATTGCTGTATATATGTTTTCCATTCGTGTCAACCCTGCAGCTCTGCAGAAGCCACCAGGTGAGAAACAAACATATTGCAAAATGGATCTGTTGCTGACCAGTGAAGTGCCACTGCTCCCAGTACAAACTGAATACTGAAGATTACGAGGACACATACCAGGCAGGCATTTCCCAGAGCCTGCAAGCAGATGCACCTACACATTACCTGCATGTGTCCCTTCATTGTTCAAATTTTGGTGAAATGGCCATAGTTCCTCAAAAAAAACCAAAACAACCCCCCGCAAAAAACTGCTATGCTGAACATCTAATACGTACCATCTGTAGCAACTGAAGTTTTTGAAGGGTGCAGAGTCACTACATTCAGCCAGTTAAACATAGCAGATTAGAAAAACAAAGATGGATTTTAACTCAACTGAAATCCAGCCAGACAACAGGTGGATTTAAGTACATTCTGTAAAAATACTCCCTCTTCCTTTAGGAGCAGTTTGAGCTCTGGCAGTGAATGCCATGCCAGGTACATTTAGCAGACAGGAGGGGGGAGAAGGATATGTTTTAAGGCCATTTCATCTCAATATCATCAGTAGGAGAGACTGCATGGTCCAGTGGCTACATCAGGAGGCTGAAACTTAGGGCACATCTAGAGCAGGGGAGCACCATGTTGAATGCAAACTCAACTCCTGGAGCAAAAGCAGGAAAAGGCATGACAGCACCATGCTGGGACATGCTGCTTAGCTCTGCTGGGAGATCAATTATTAATTGCAGTATGGCATCTTATTGATGTGACCATGCTGCTCAGGGAGCCCAAGGGAACATCACTTGCCAGGCAGCAGCATGATGCCATTGATCTCCTTTGACTGGCACTGCCATAGCTGCCCCTGGACTGGGCTCCATGGCATAGCGCAGAGTGCCCCTTCAGAGACCTGAGCATGGCAGCTGGTTTGAACACCACACATTGCACAGGACCCTGGGCAAGGCCCTCCACCTCTTCCATGCCTTCTTGGGCTTTATTTTTTTTTTTAATATGCTAGCTTACACATTTTCACAACACTGAAGAGCTTTATATCTTCAGAGATTTTTTTAAGAAGATTCTGGTCTCAGCAAGAAGCAAGACTTTCCCACTGTGGTCAGTAGTAGAATTACACATGTGTTCCAGGATAGATTTCTAGGCTTCTCTAGTCCTCAGGAGGGAAAAAACAGTCTCACAAAGGGTTCTGCGAAATTGGAATTGGGCCAAAATTTCTTGTTCTAGGTCAAGCCACTTCCTAATTCCAGATGGAAGATGCAAACAACCTAACACCTCTGGCAGCCTCAGAAACAGGAGTATTTCATATCATGACTTGGATTCATCTGAATCATTTCAGGACAGACTAGTCCTCAACAGACTTGCCAGGCAAAGCAAAGGCTTGATCCTGTACCACTTCCCATACTGTCACTACAGAAGGCACAATGAAGCACTACACATAACTATGTAATAAAAATTAGCAGTAAAAACTTGAGGAAGACCAAAACCTGTCCACAAAGCATTTCAGTTTTAATGAAAAGAGTCTGTTTAGACAAAATTCTCTATTATCAAAAAACTGTCTGATTGAGTTGAGATGGCAAAGCTGCTGTGTTTTTCATCACCTGAGATGTTCCCCTTCTGGAAAGCGCATCTGCTGAGATAAAGGGATAATTCTGACATGTTGGTATTTTACAACAAAGACCTACATGAAAATTTTTCATCAAAACTGCTGAGGCAAACTGGGCTTTTGATTGAATAGGAAAAAGCACAGTATTCCACTGAAAAAAAAAAAAAAACAACCAAAAACAAAACCACAAATGCCCCAAATGGAAAATTTCTCTACGGCTTTGCTACTGCAGTGCTTCAAAAGAAAATGAAGTTCTTCCTCCTCCCCTGAGACCCCATTCTACCCTGTTGGCCAAGCATCCTGGTTGATCTGTCCATCTCACACCATGGGCAGGAACTTCAGGAGAGGAGCTGCCACCTCTCTCCAAGGGATAATTGCTAGTCACTAAGCACTGATGTGACCATGACCACCCAATACACTTTAGGGAAGGTTTCCAGCACAGAAAAAGAGGAATGTACAACTTCAGGAAGGCAAAACCAGACATGGGGGTTCAGTAGCTCATGTATACTAGCATCATTTTAGACATGTTCAGAGCTCACTGCAAAACTCGTTCCTCTCTTACCCCTTCTCTAGTTATTTGAAAGTGGTGGGACTAGAGAGTAGTGGAAAAAACTGTTTCAAACATCAGGAAAACAGACTGATGAAGAGACAAAGGGCTAGTGGTAAATTTTTATAAGTTCCTGCCTTGAAGTTGGATTCATTTATGTGCTTCTGCCTGACTCGCAATCAGTTTACTGCACTTTTCTTTGCTTTGCCACCTATGTGGCCTAAAACTCCTGCCATTTCTCCTCCTTGATCCTCCATTCTCTCATCACCTACTTCTTGTGTGACACAGTATTCACCAAGCAATGCTCCCCTGTGCAAAGCACCTTCATGCTGAGATGCTCTAGCTAAACCAGGGATTAACAGGGGATATTATTTTCCAGGACCTCACAAAAGATTAAACAGAGACTTGGGTTAATCTAACCCTGTATGTAAGGAGCCTGCCTCTGATGCCATCACAGGTGTCCCTCTCTACTGCAAAAAATAATCTCTATCAGCACTTTCAAGGGGGCAATTATCCACCTGATGATCAATCCGGCACACCAGAGAAGGGACAGGCACAAACCTTGGGGAAAAAGTTAACGGCCTCTGCTTCTGTCCCCTGTGCAGGTGATGTCTGTACTCAGCACTACTTTCTTACACTCTGGCTGTCTTTAGCTCCTTGCTTCCCCAAACCAGGAACTGCGGAAGGAACTGCAGACGCTGCATAAAAGAGCTCAGTGAATTACATTTTTTGCCTTTTTTTTTTTTTTCATTCAAATGAGATTCATGTTTAAATCAGACTTTGGGGAAAGGTTCAAGGTTAATTCTTCTTTTTTATCCAAATATGGCTCTCCCATCCTTCATTTCAACCTGCAAAAATACCTCTGCTCAGTGTTTTCTGACAGCCCTAGCTTTGTCTTCACCAGCTGCTGAGTTGCTTTGGACATAGCCTGTTCTCAGCTACAAAAGTGAGCCTTTTTCTACCCCAACCACTGGTGCAAGGTCAGCCCATTCTGAGAAAACAGCTCTCAAATACCACACAGGTGGCAGCTCTACCATTAACTGTTTCCTGACTGGTTTATTTACCTGCTTCCACCTGACATGCCCTGCTGCATTAACCAAGCTCCTCTACTACTACCAGTCTCTCGCCCACAGCAGCCAGTCTCACACTAGTGGGTTGGCACCTATGCATCCGTGTGCTAGCAGCAAGGGTAGGGAGGTAAAAAGTCACACAACCTGACTGTGACTTCTTGCTTGACAGCAACCCTTTAGATTTGCCCTAATTTCCCTAGTAAGTCTAATGAGAGTATTTGGTTAGAAGGGGGCAGAAACCAGACCATCTCTCCCTGAAATGAAAAGGCCAGGACTGGTGAATGGAGGATGCCCCCCATGCCCATGGGAACTACCAACACAAGCCACATGCACAGGAATGCTCTGACCACAGAGTCCATAATCCTGTGCCCTTATGGGCATTGCTGCAGTGAAGACACTACACAGGAGGGGAAGAGTGCGCTGTGTGGTACTGCATGCACCAAAACCCTCATATCTGGTTCAGCAAGTGGACAGATTTGCTCTTGGCTGCACAAATTAGGCTCTCTCCTACATCCTTAGTTTCCCTCATGTCTGAGAAAACCTAATACTTTGGGAAATCAAAGGAGAATTACTCCAAATTCTTCAAAAATCCAGCTGAATGGCAGTCATCGCTCCTGATGGTCACTGCTACAGAGACAGACCTGGCTCAGCCACAGGGAAAGGAGGGGAGCTGGTGTGCCACACGTTTGGTGGGTTATAGCAGTGTAAACGAGGTGAGCATGTATGAATTAAACTGCTCTAGTAATGGGCTCCCTCTTAGGCAGGACTGAGCTGAGTCCTGCAAAATGAAGCTGCATACGACCGAAGTATTTAGACAGATAAATGTGAATATCTGTGCTATAATAAAGGAGTAATTTGTGTGAAGGGAAATTGCATTATGCTTACTCAAAGTTGAATTTATTTCTTCCTTTTCTTATTAAGAAACTAATTTTAAAAATCCCAGCCTCAGGTCAGGGTTATACTTACAGGGCTGATGTAGTATCTAGCAGTGCAGAATTCAAAATTCCTATGAAATTCCTTACTGTAGTCAATCGACAGCATAAGCCCCCTAGTTGGGCCAAGAATTTTCTATTTTTCTTTTAATTAAAAAATAGCTTAAGGGCATGTAAGGCTTAAATTACTTGCATAGAGAAAAATGCTTCTCTAAGAAACCTATTAGGAGATACAGCTTGAGAGCTACAGAAGCCCTTCAAAATAAACAGAAGCTTAATTTTTTCAAGGTAATGGAGAGGAGGGGAGATATTCCAGAGAGTTTTCTTCAGCTCATTTTGGACTGTCATGTTCTGTCCTGAAGCCACAGTTGAGTTACCTCTGAGGAGATCAAGAGAGCTGTTGGGGGAAGAGTCAGTCACTTAGCAGAATGGTGGCAGGAACTTGTTTGTGTGTGGATCTCCGCCAATGTGGGTTTATTTAAAATATGCAAACCTTGGATCCAAGTCAGTTGCAAAAATACAATCCAATGATCTGTACAGCAGTTTGGCTTGCACATCAGCTGGCAATTTTATGGCACACATATTTTAGCATACATAAAGCACCCATAAGCTCTAATGCAAACAGGAATATCAAACAACCTCCACTGTCCCCCAAAAAAATAAAAGGGGAAAAAGAAAAATCCCAGAGTCACACACTTTTGGACTTCCCAGAGCTGCGCTGTATTGAGGACCCCTTGCCTCCAAGCACAGCGACCACATGCTTAGGCAGCCTGGCTGCCTGCCCTAGAGGGAGATGCAAAAGCCCTACGCCATCCGAACACAGGAGTAGAAAGATCAGAGCCAAAGAGGACTAAGAGTTGTAATTTTTAGTTGGCAGGCAGGAAGTCAACAGCATCAGGTTGTATTGGGTCAGCCGGAGCCAACAGCATTTCGATCAGAGTCTATATTTACAGAGGATTTACTGTTTGTGTTCCCAGGCAAGTTAATTAGTGTATACCTTGCCTGGATAGGGTGGTATGCACTTACAGCAAGACAGAACCTGACAGGCTGTTCAGCAATCTTGTTTAGGGAAGCATCAGGAATATGGCACAGTCCACTAAACACACCCGCTCCTAATTTTCTTCTGATATCCCTCATTTTCACTGAAATGATACAGAATCCTCCTGCACCTTAGTCTTTAGTAGCAACACTGAAAAAAAAAATCCCAGCCAGAAATGGCAGGTTAGGTTCAGAATTATCCCACCACATAATAGTGTTACACTCTAGTTAGGCTTAAAAGCAAAGCCTTGAATTAGAATTAGAGAGCAGATCATAACATTACAGTGACCAGACACAAGGCTTAAATGACTGAAAATTCCATGCAAAAATATGGATGGGCTCATTTTTTCAATGCTAACAAGCTGTTGTATTAGCCGATCTGTAGAATAACCGAAAAGGGATTGATGAACTTTCATAGGGCTCTCAAACAGCAGTTGCGACTTTTGAACTATTCTTCTGCAAACAGATCACCCACAGTGGGTGGGACAGACCAACCTGATGCTAAAAAGTCTGAAGAAAAGCAGAATGTCACACAGAAGGAGGCATTTCTCCCTCAAGACCAGGACAGGAATTCTTTTTTCCCTAGCTGCTTAATGAGGACTTCCCCAGACTTGTGGCAAGAGCCCTCTGCAGCTCTCTGGGCACAGGTGGAGACCAAGGAGCACGTATCACTCAAAGTCCCGACCCTTGGTTTGTTAAGCAGTATGAAGGAATTCAGCTAAGTAGAACAGAAGGCAAAACAAAAGGGAATTCAAATTCTGCGTTCAAAACTGCTATACTCACTTATGCTTTACATCTTGTTTAATCTTACTAAGGGATTAAAGCAGGATTTCTCTGTATTTGTGAACGTGTGGAACCTCTTCTGGCTCATCCACTTGCATGTGACCCTGAGTTAGCAGCAGCTAAGCTCCTCCAGGACAGGAGCACAGGCTGCAGTCCCAGGATGTGAGCATTTCCTCTCCACTTCAATGTGCTGGAATTGAGCAGTGACCAGAGATTCAAGACAGTGAGCAGCTCACAAGCTAGCCTAAGCACTTACAGGTTGTGACTTTACCTTGGTCTCATGGTCCTGCCCTGAAGACCAGGAACCAGTGCTGCCAGCTCAGAGAATATGGAGCTGTTTCAGACTGCTGCCAACACTTCATTGTTCCTTTTTGACATTCTTAGTTACAGGCAAGAGCACCACGTAGCCCGCATTGATTGTTGAAATAAAACAAACTTGACTTCACTGGGCATAACATATCTTGGGGCTAGAAACAGCCTGCAAGAGAGAGAAGCTTTCACTGTGACCCTAACCAGGACTTGCATCCTCTGGCCAACCTTGCCAGGATGCACATTTTATACTGGACCTAAGCACAAAGAAGGTGGAAATTAGGGGAAGATTAAAGCTACATCATTCCTTAACCAACTGTGTGTTTTGGGGTGCTTGCACATGCAGTCATCTAGGAAGTGGCAGCAGAAAGCTGCATGGTGGCAAACGCCAAAAGCATCTTTCAGGTGACACTGCCTCAACAGCAGTGGTTTATGCTGGCACGAGAAACTTTGCACAGAGAGAGAAGAGCTGCACCACGAGCTTTATTCAAAGGCAGGTGTAAGAAGTTATCCTCTCTTTGTTGTCAGTTACTAGCTCTGATCTTACCTAGATGACCTTAACATGCACTAACGTATCAAAAATAATACAGATCTGACCTGGCAAGTTTGATCCCGTGACTAAGCTGGATTCTCCCTCAACACCTCGCGCCACTAACAACCGCTGAGATATAAAGAGCATTTTCAACAGCTCAAAGAAGCATTCTCAATACAGAAAAAAGAAAAAAGATTTCATGAGCTGAACATAGAAATCTTGCAATATGCTGGAATTTCTTTAATTTACATGTATTTTTTAAGTACAGGGCCTTTAGCTATCTAGCAGACGTTGTACAGGCAGGGTGTTACCCTTTCCAGACAGGAATCACGCCGTATCTCAAGCTTTATATACGATCTCCAGACCTCACCTCTTTTAAGGCCTTGAACCTACTGTGTAGTGGAAGTGAAATCAAGCCCATCTCCAAAAGCACAGGGCAGCCCCTTGTACAAGATGAGGCAGAAAATGTAATAGCAGCAACCACTTCAGATACTCACAGCACAGACCTTCTCAGATAGAGAAGAAATAAATATATTCTGCTGGGCTAACTAGGAGATTGAATGAAGGTAACACTGTCACGTTTTCCTCCTTGTTGAAAAGAGTGGAAGCTGGAGAGAGAATTTAATGTCGGGTTTCAGTACAAGAGATAAAAAGAGACGGGGGCACAATAAATATAACACCTTCTGCCTGGGTTGCCTGGGATACAGCATCTTGGAAAGATAGACAGAGTGGGTGAAGTACGAACCAGTCCCAATTCTCACAGCAATCATTGCCACCAGAATGCATTCATGTTGTGCCATTTTCCATCTTGTTATAATCTTTGTCACAAGAATAAGGTTATTGGACGAGAAAGGATTTTCCATATTGGCTTTAGCAGCATCACTGCCACTTCCTTGATCTTTTCAATATTCTGTAATTGATCGGTTTGCTATCCCAATTTCCCCTTGTTTACAGCCTCTGTAACTTGTAGCTGGCCAGGCAATTCAAGTAGATAAAGGACTGCTGAAAAATCCCTGCCTTGCAGCACTCTGCTCCACCACAGTAATCAAAGATCAGGGGTCACATCTTTCGGCTGATGTAAATAGATGTAGCTCCAATTATGTCGGTTGGGTTTATTCCCTGCCGCAGGCCTTGGGCAAGCAAGGTCCATTCTGCAGTCTGTTGAACAGGCCACCACTCTACAGAAGTGTCCAAATAATCCAAGAAGTTTCCATAATAAGATGCAGAATCACAGAGTCTTGTTCTTTCTATGGCACTTCTGGGGAAATAAAAAATTCTAAATAAATTCTGTCTAAAAACCCCACAAATAATGAAGAGGAAAATCTGTAAGATTTAAATCCTTTAAAAAAGTTCTTAAATTCAGCTTTGTCTGTACTGGAGGCAGGGCTCTGAATCTCTTCTGGGCAGCTCTGAGATCAGCTCTTTGCAAAGGCACAAAATCCCTAAGCAACTTGTTAAAGCCTGCCGCAACTTAATGCTGCCTTTCCAACAACTTCACCGGGCCTTAAAGTACTCCTTTGGTCTACAACTTGATTTTTCTTCCATAAAAGGGAAATGATGGCATTTTTTCCATCTCATTTACTTGAACAGAGAATTTTTAGGACAGGGGTTCCAGACTCTGGCATGCCTAACACTCACAATAGGCAAGTCATTTCCAAAGGTACCTGCCCCAGCACAGCCTACAACCTCTACTCACTACCATTGTCAGAAGTTGTTAAAATAGGTTGGCTGGCCAGAAGTATGGGTAAGAATTCCCTGCTAGGGCAAAAAGCATCTTTTTCCATGTTATGTAGCATCTAATGCATGGAAAACCGGGTCTCTGTCCCATCAGGGAAATAACAACCCTTTTACTTGCTGAAACATGAGCTTGTCTTTGCAAGAACCAATATTGACAGAGCCCCTCTGGCAGCACATGAATCACATCGCGCCTCACACTCATTCTGGCACCCTCTATGTGGAGCACTACAATGATATCAGCATCCTGTGAAGGCAGCTCTTCCCAAACACATTCGGATGGTGAGGGCTACTGGATGGCACATTGTTCACTAAAATTGTCATCACAAGCCCTGTGCACCTCTTCAGCAGTGAAAATGTCACCCTTGTTTGGAGAGCAGGGGTGTAGAGGCTACCCTCAAGCTCCATCCTGCCAGCTGATGTTGCAATTATCAGGCAGCTCACAAAGGCCGTATGTAAATTTATAACAAAATAATCAATTGGTCAGAACAAAGCCCTCCTGCAAGTGAGACACTTACTGCATTGATTGCATTGCATATGGACACAGCGGAGTGAAGGTCAGCACAGAACTGTTCTACAGAGGCTGCTTATTTTTTCACTCTCAGAAGAGTGTTTTCTGTTTACAGTCCTACAACAGAGTATTAGAAGGATTATGCTGTGTATACATGCAACATACTTACTGCCACATAGGATAAAGCATAAATGCTCAGAAAATTACAATATCTTTGAACTTTCCAGATCAATCTGATTGAACTACATACATCATTTTAAGTTTACAATACACTTCTTGACATCAAAGGAGGGGAAATAAAAAGGATAGTCTGTTTTTTTAATCAGGCTGATTAGAAGCACTGCTGTGACATCTCTTCTATGGAGTTTCAATAATTCAGTGATTTTCTTTTAAATTGCAGTATTTTGTATATTTTAGTCTCTTGTTTTATATGGCTGCCTTTGAATTCGTTTCCAGGAAGCTCTTGTGTTAGAATTCTGGTATTAATTTTTATGTTGGTTTGGTATTTTAGGTTTTTAATGTTCATAAAAAACTTGATCTGGGAAGAATCTGGCTTCATATTAGTAAAATAAATTGACTGAAGGAAATTCAACAATCACCAAAAATCTACCTTGTACTGATCTGATTTATTATGGATCTACTTCTCTCCCCCTGGAGCTAACTCTGAGATCATTGTCTTTACTCCTGAACAGCTTGTATCCATTGAATAGAGACATAGTTCAGGATCAACATATAGACTTGCCAGAAAAAAGCTGCTTTGTTTTCTCCATCTACATTGGCATAGTGAGTGGGGAGCTGTTGGTTTAGAGGCATGTGTTTAGCTCTTGTAGATCAGTCTAGCTGCCTTGCTATCAGCTAAGAATCAGTCCCCTGTTTTCCTTTAAATTCCTAACAATTTCAGTAATGTGCAAGTTATGCTAGAATACTAAAGCGGCACATCATCTTTTCTAACCCTGTGCAGCAAGCAGAGGTCACTAGGTAAGCTTTTTCTTCTTTGCTCTCTGAATTTTAATTGTGGTTATTTCACAGCCTGGCTCTAATTTCCAACCTAATTTATAACAAAATCTCTGTATTTTGCTTAGCTCCTGGCTTTATGCTTCTTGCTTGCTCTGTTGCTCTGGATATTGTTAGCTGACTCCCTGCTGAGCAACTCCACATAATTGCAAAAAAATTTTGCAGTGCCCTTCCCCAAAGGTTTTCCAGGTAGAGCTAGCTAGTCAGATTTCTGCCCCACAACTCAGCACTGTTTGCTCCTTTTGCATCATCTCCGTTTAACACAGAGAATAAACCAAACGCACAGACCTTCAAAAGCACGTAAAACCTGCAATAATCTAGGACTTAATTATGAAAAGCCTATCACCAGAGCAATTGTGCTGGAAGAGTTACTAAAGGGAACAGGATATAGAACATAAGCTATTAAACAGTTAACAGTCAAGCAAGTTGACTGAATGCGGCACCCGGACATTTCCTCTCAATCCTCCCACCAACAGTTCCGAGTGTTTTGGTTCATTTGGTAACTTGGAGGCTGGAGTGGGAAACCTTCCCCTCCTCAGTTCACCGTGGGCACTAGGAGCAGCCAAAATGCAGGCGGCCGCACCCTTTCTGCAACTGGGAACTATTTGCTGCAAGAAAGAATGTCACAAGCTGGCTCTAAATCAAGGACGTTTTAAATGTCAGCCCTGCAAACACCACTTAAAACAGCAAGTGCAAGCCCAGCCATCACTGAGAGATTTTAAAACAGAAGCCAGATGGGAGCGGCAGTGACAAAGCCTAACCAGGGATTAGATATCCCCTGCTCTTCGCCAGCCTTTGCAGCGTCGCAGGGCTGCAAGGCAGCTGGGAATGCACTCAGCAGAGCAGACAGTCACCTCACATGTCGCTCGTTCAGTCTCTATCGCAGTTTTAAATTGAACAGATCATTGCTAGAGCTTGAGCCTACCAATCCTTACTTCTGTTAGGCGATGGAAATATTCCCACAAGTAAGGTCTAAGCAGGCCTGGTCCGGTTTGCAAGACCCTGCCTTATGCTCTAGCCTGGCAGCACCATTGTGCTGTGCTTGATTTATGGTTAATATTCCTGTCAGCAGCCCAGGGCTTTGACACTCAAACCACATTACTCAATGCCACCTACTGTTGCGAATAACAAGCGCTGAAGTATCAGTTCCCAGCGGTTTGATATGGGAAGCTGAAGAATAGTTAGATTATCACCAGTTATGCAGACAACACATTTGACAGCCTTGCAATGATGTTTTCAGCTGTCAGTTATTGCAGCTACAGTGTGGAAACCACAAAAGGGGCATACGCTAAATATGCGCTACGAAGATGTCTACTTTGGAAGAGGCAGGCTTCTGGATAAATACATTATATGACATAATTGTGCTAACTCAGAATCATCTTTATCTCTTGGCAGAGAGGCAGATTTCCACATGCAAATTAATTATAGTAAGCTCGACTCACATCAACACTAAAAGAGAGGGTGGGCATGAACATTTTCAGCACTAAATCTGTGCTGCAGCAAACTCTCACATGACGAATGTCCATAGCACTACAGGTTACCTCTGTAGACAACAGTTGTAACTGAACTGCAATATTTGGTCAGATTAAAAGAAACAATCCATTTCTCATTTAAAAGATTTGCCGGTATAAACTGAAATCAAAGTTATACAAGTCAGTATTTCAACTTATATGGACACGGTTTATAGAAGGCGTATGATCAACTTTTCTCTGGTAATCAGTCTCATTTGCAGTTTCTCAAACCAGGCAACCCACATGACTAATCTCTTCAAAACTATGGCTTAATTCAATTACTGCTCGGGGCAGGACTGAAGTTGTACATAGTTTTTCTCTGATTATTTTAATGGAAGTGCAGTACAGAAACATTAAAAGACACACACCGTCCGGATTAATGAAATCTTTGAAAATAGTATCATAGTTTCTTTAAGTCCTGTCTTTGGATGAAACAATCAA
Source organism: Chionis minor (assembly GCA_013398295.1). Classification (NCBI taxonomy): domain Eukaryota; kingdom Metazoa; phylum Chordata; class Aves; order Charadriiformes; family Chionidae; genus Chionis; species Chionis minor. The sequence goes on from VZSF01004857.1 coordinate 51,931, forward strand.
CAGTTTGTTTGCAGATACTATAAAATAAATAACCTAGAACCCTATTGCTAGTCACTGATTTAGCATAACACATGCTGGTAGGTTCCTATTTGACTGAGCTGTCAAAGGTACCTGATTACTATTTTCATGTAATTTTTTCAATCGTTCCAATAAAACTTGGAATAAACATGCAAATTCAAAGGGGCCAACAACAGTAGCCCAGGGGAGAGTTACAAAAACAGGGTAAGCTTCCTCTTGTGCTCAGCCTTCATTGAATCCTTTTGCAACCATCTGAAAAACTGCTGTATATTTTAGTTACATACCCAGCAGGTTGCGTACCGGATGTTGTATTCCAACATAGCCAATGTTGGCATCTCTGATCTAATTGAAGAAATTAAGTTGTATATTTATTTGCCTTCAGTCCTGAAGAAGCTTGGACCATTTCAGCACTGACAATAGAAGTGTCAGAGCTGACAGTATCCAGCTGACAGTTAACTCTTTTTGCATCCTCTGCTAATAATCCTGTAACACAGAGGAGATATCCTGAATTAAGGGTGATCTGTGGCACAAGAGTCCAGAGAGGCTGTGGGATCTTCATTCTTGGAAGAACTCAAAACTCAACTGGACAAGATCCAAGCAACCTGCTTTTATAGGACTGACTTTGAGCAAAGGCTTGGACCAGGGACCTCTAGAGATGACTTCCAACCTATGGAATCTATGCCCAGATTTTAGGAAGGCTTTGAACTCAAGAGGGCTGTCTCTGCTGCCACTTCTGTAAATGCTGGACAATCAACAGTACCACAAATCATCCTCACGTCACAGTCAACAGTCCAAGAGAGGTAAATAAACAGCCTGTGCATTACTCTTCCCGACACATGCTTTTCCCTGTGAGGAAGTGCTCTGATTTGCTTCACATACTCAGGAACAGGTTTTAGAGAAAAGGCCCATAACCAGCATTATCTTCCTTTTGGTATTTGCTCACCACACAGTGGATTCTATACCAGGACACCCAAGAAAGGTGTAGGTGCATTTCCCATTCCGAGTTTCATCCAAAACTAATAGAGAAAGCATGAATATCTTTTATTTCAGAACAGTTGTGTGCTAAACAGAACTGAAACATTTCTTAGCAGCTGCAATGAAGGTTTTTGCAAGCAAGAGCAAGCACCTGTTTTAGGCAACATTTCACTTCACTTAAACTTTCAAGACATTTTTTATGTGTCATTCAGGAAAAAAGTCTACTAGACACATCACAGGAGAAAAAGGGAACTTGGAGCACAGTGGTGGAGTAACATAAGCCATGACTGAGGTTTCTCTGGGTTTCACTAATGGCTCTACCACCCACAGCATTTGACCAGCAGGGTCTGGACTCATGGTGCTACTCATGTGGCTCCATGAACAGCATGCACAGTTGGAGATTCACACAGTGGGGACTCACCTCTTAAAAAATAAAAATAAGACCAGCAGCAGTGGGAGCATTCCTGTTGATACTGAAAGCAGCAGAACATTAAGAGTGAACATGCTAATAGCACAGGCAGACAGGTGTGCAGCTATGCATGCCCACAAAGAATAAAAGTAGTGCAGCCCTCCGTTGAGCAACTTGTATTCAAGATTTATTGATTCTATCTTCCACCAAATGAGAAATAAGTGAAGCAAATCAAAGCAGAGGCTAAACGGAGCAGAACAACATGAAACCTGTGCGGGATGAACAGCTCCCTGCCCATTGCCTGAGGCAACCTGCTGCTGAAGGAAAACATGCCAATGCTAATCAGATGATCGGTTTCCCTTCCCATTAGGCATTCTGCTAACTCCACAGATAAGCATACCCTCTCCTGTAGTTCCTCTAGGAATGCCAGTTCAACTTGGGAGGTAGCCCTGCTTCCCTCCTGAGCCCCATTTCAATATTCTTGCTATTCCTCAGTCTCAAGTGCAGTCCTGGAGATGCCAAACCTCCTGCCGTGGTACTGAGCACTAGCAAGCCTGCGGCACTGCACTGCCAGCCTTCCAAACCTTGCCAAACATCTTGCCCTTTTAAGAAAAAATATGTGATCCTGCAGAGCATGGGCTGTTGAACGACTGTGTGCTGATCCCCAACTGGGTAGAAGGCTAACTTACAGCAGGGACAGCAGAGTATGCACTGATCATAAAACAGCTACAATTACTTCTTTGAGGGGCTGGGAACCTTCCCAGTGCTGCAAGCCCGGAAAGCCTGCAAACAGCTTTTGCCAGTCATGCACTTGCATACACTTCTGTTTTATCCACTACTAATGCATTAAAAAAACCCACTCCAACAAAACACAACAGACTGTGGAAGAAGTAAAACTGTAGGCTCTATCAGCCCCAAGGCCATGAGTTTCCCATTTTATTCAACAGTAAATACAACACAGCTCTCTGGCAAAGAAAAGAGAGAACGGCTGCTTTGGGTCACCTCATGGGACCACAGGACATGAAGATACACAAAGGATTTTACCTGCATTCAGTGTGCCTGCTGGGTTGGCTTACAGGTCTGGCTTAGAGGGCCTGATCCACAGCACTTGGAAGTTAGTGGCTTCCATTAGGCTTTGAATGCATCCCAGTGGCTGATTTGTAAAATAACGGTCAAGCGAGAGGAATGATGTACAGGGAAAAGAATCCTTCTGCATACTAAGTAGGATTGACTCATTCTGGCACGTGCTCAGTCATCTGCTAACAAAAAATATAAGTGTGTGTATATATATTTTTTCTCTATTGAAGAAGATATACACCAGAATAAGTGACATTATTCAGCTGCTGAGTCAGACATGCCACTCACCAAGTCAGATGTATTACATACAAGCCCGGACACATTACCTGCTAAATGAGACAGATTAGCTATTACACTAAATACATCAGCCCTTAAACTGGCTATATTCACAACCGGGTCAGATATGCTCAAAGTTACCACCTATCAACTCACCTAGATCATTTAGTAAGCTACATCTACACAGAATGTGTGTCCCACCACAATCCATAAGGTAAGCTTGATATAATGTGCCTACCTGGAATCAAACTCATTGCTGTGCAACAGCCATTAATGGAGAAATACTTCACCTCTTAACATTCAGCTTTCCAGGGATACACCAAGCATGTAGCCAGGTGAAGTCACTGTCAGAAAATTTTAGAATCTGCAGTAGCTGCACAGGAAGTCATTTTTTTCCCACAGCTGATTATTACTCTCCAAACACAGAAGACACCAGCCAAACTGTTCAAGTAACTGGAACCAGGGATTCAGCACCAAGAGAAGAGAAGTGCTCCCTCTAGCATAAGAGACCCACCATCAGTATTTCGTATCAGCTTTCAGAGACATTTCTGGAAAATTTAGCAAGCAAACAAAAAAATCCACCCAGGCCAAGCACAGCTCAGATACCACGTTATTGCCGATGCCTGTAGTACAGGGTAAGGTAGTTATTTATCCACGTGTTTAAATATGTTGCTTTCTTAAAGCTCAGCATCAGACTTCAGATGGCACTCTACTTCTTTAAGGAACACAAAATTACCCACTGCATGAGATAACTTCAGGTTGACTTATTGATAGTAGCTTTTTACGAATGAGATAAGGGTGATTATAGGCTAGTTAGTCCACATTTTCTTTTACAACCATTTCCTACAGTGCCAATAGAAATGCACTTTGGAAAGCAGGCAGAATGGAGAGACTGGGGGTAAATAGGCTGCCTCAGCACTTGCATTTCTTAGTCCTGCAAGATGAGAGAAGTTCACCTCTTTTCTGTGCCTGCTCACTATAGACCAGGTAATAAAACATGCTTTCTTCTCTTCCCAAGCCACTAGCTCAAATTAACAATTTCTGCTATGGAAACAGGAAACAAGGGACTTTGCACTTCCTTACACATTGCTTTTATCCAGTTCAAACCACTCAAAAGTCTGAGCTGTTCATGGCAATACCACATACATGCACATGCCTTGCAAGTGATGTCCACCTGGTCCATGCCAACTGCTTGGCCACACTCACCATCTTGTGGACCTGGGAACCAAACCTCCAGGACAGGGAACAGAGCTGGATTACAGATCAGACATGCATGAAAGATGACAGGACAAGAACAGATCAGGCAGGGGGTAACCACAGAGCTACATACAGATATTAGTTACCTTTTCTCAGTTGTCATTTTACAAATATGGCCACAATGAAGAAAGGGCCTGCCCTGTGCCATAACACAGAATGGAGTGGCAAAACCTCAATACAGGATATCTTTGCCTTCGGACAGCCCTTCTCTCCCCAGGATTGCCCTTATTAAAATACTTCCCCCTTATTGACAGGTTTGATAGCAACTTACCTTTCTAGGCTTAAATATTCCCTAGCCCCTCACACACCCTCTCATCCTGGCATCAGTTTGCTTCACCTTCAAGCATACTAGAACTCCTTCTAAAATGTTAGCCACCTGCCTCTTCCACATTACACCCAAACAGTCCCACATGCCATGACTGCTGTTCTGTGAGGAACGGACGAGAGGCTTGTCTTTTCTCATCCCCCCAAGTAAAAGGAACAAAATTGTAACACCTAGGAATTAAATTCACAGTCCCCAGTACAATTAGGACATCGTTTTGCTTTTGCAGCATGGAGCTGAACTGTATCTGCTGAGCATTAATATAATACTGATCACACTGGAAACTATCAAGGGTCTGATTTGAAAGAGATGCTTAGAGATGAACCATAAATCCATTCATTTTCAGGAAAACACTCAAATATATACCTTGCAAGGAGACTACAGCCCTTGCTAAAACTTTCAGAGTCAGCGCCAGGAATAGGGTTGTTCGAGATTAAGACTGTACCGATGCTGATGGATCAATTTCCCCATCAACACTGGTTTCTGGAGGCAACCTACTCCAATTATCCTATCTCATCACAGCAAAGCTACCACATGTCACATACATCACCTGTGCTAGGTCCCATTGGCTGCATCTCATCAATTACTGATAAACTAGGATGAATAACTCAAGGGCAAATAAAAAGGTGCAAAAGGGTCAGATCTAGAAACTGGAAAAGCATGGGAGCAGAGAGGGGCTGAGCCCTTCAGTGTCTCTGTTTATACAGTTGCTTAATAGGAGCTGAGCTCCATGGAAAATCTAATTCACGACCTATGCTTTAATTTTGTCAATTCATTTCTTTTCAGTAAGTAATATCTCTTTTGTTATTTTAATTTAATCTTTGGGGTTTACTCTCTTACATTAATTTTGGTATTCACTCCATAGGAACAAACTGATACATCAGCTGTTAAACACACGGGATTCCACTAGAGAGGTTTATAGTTGAGGTTTCTCTAAAACACAGAATCCTGAATAGAGGCACAGTGAAAAGCCACTCAGGTAAAACAAGTGAAAGAATGCAAAAGACGGTGGTAGCATGCATTCCTGAGCGGCCAGACATTACTAACACAAAGAGCACTTGCAACTTCTGCAAAAAAGCAATTGCACCTGGCTTTTTGTTTGTTTGGTATTTTTCACTAATAGCAACACATTTAAAAACTTACAAAAAAATCGTCGATTCTTTTTAGCACCTCTGCCTTCCCAGAATGCTGGTGCAGTGCAGAACACCCCCATGCTCCTCCAGCAGCCTAACTCTGAAAGGGCGGAGTCTCTTCCCAGCAATGTGGCTGCACAATCTAGAATTAGGGAGACTGACATCTATGAACACATTCATTAGCCGACCGCAAGAAGAATGCCAAGCAAAGTTGCCCAATAGACTATTATAAGATCTTGCTTTCAGCAGCTTATAAATTTGCCAGTGTTCTATTGTTTGAACTGAATTATGCTACATTAGGGATTTTCCTCAAAAATCACTACTGAAAAAGCCTGTAGAAGAAGGGCAAACTGTGTTATTTTGCCCACACTAGATTTTTAAGAAGGAGACTCACTCTGGTCTTGGTATGGGTTTTTGTCTCTTTTTTGGAACATCTGCTGTCTAATATGCAAAAGCTTTCCTGAGATGAGGCCTGTGACTCCTTCCTGCGAGTTCTCTAGTGTGTGATAACAAGCAGATTCATATAGCAATCTTTGCTATAGGTAACCAGGTAAAGGAGAGAGATTTTTATTATTATTGTAGTAACTAAGTCTCTTCACGAGCTCTGTCTTCCATTGTCACCTCTGGGTGAAACTGGTCGTTAGACTCAAAAGTTACTAGACAGTGGTTGGAGGGGGTGTAAAATGGACAGTCAGACAGTGATTTCAGTAACTTTACCTTCTTAAGCAAACAAAAAGCCAGGCTTAAAAAGTCTCTATTTTCTTTGCTTAGTTGCAGCTCTTCATACGATGGAAGCTGGGACTTTGCACTTTGTATAGAAATGGTCTGAATGCCAGAGATGTGCTGCGCACCTAGTAGAAAATTCCACCAGAATATCAGCAAGGTGCTAAGAGCCAACAGTTGACATGAGATAATGGAGTTTATGAAGAAAACTAGGTAGAGACTAAGAAAGATATTCTGATGAGATGGGAGAGCTAGAGGGAGACAGGGCTGGCTGAGCAGAGGCCGTTGGGGTGTAGAATCACAGAATGTTAAGGGTTGGAAGGGACCTCTAGAGATCATCTGGTCCAACCCTCCTGCCAGAGCAGGTTCACCTAGAGCAGGGTCACCTAGAAAAGGTTGCACAGGATGGCATCCAGGTGGGTTTTGAATGTTTCTGGAGTCAGAGACTCCACCACCTCTCTGGGCAGCCTGTTCCAGTTCTCTGCCACCCTCAAAGGAAATAAGTTTCTCCTCATGTTGAGATGGAACTTCCCTATATTCAATTTTATATCCATTGCCCCTTGTCCTGTCACTGGGTACTACTGAAAAAAGACTGGGCCCCTCTTCCTGGCACCCTCCCTTTAAGTATTTGTAAACATTGATGAGATCCCCCCTCAACCTTCTGTTCTGTAGACTAAAAAGGCCCAAGTCCTTCAGCCTTTCCTTGTAAGAAAGGTGATCCAGCCCCGTTATCTTTTGTAGCCCTTCGCTGCACCCTCTCCAGCAGTTCCCTGTCTTTCTTAAACTGAGGAGCCCAGAACTGAACACAGTACTCAAGCTGTGGTCTCACCAGGGCAGAGTAAAGAGGGAGGATGACCTCCCTCGACGTGCTGGCTACACTTTTCTTGATGCACCCCAGGATGCCTTCGGCCTTCTTGGCCACAAGGGCACATTGCTGGCTCATGGTCATCCTGTTGTCCACCAGGACTCCCAGGTCCCTCTCTGCACAGCTGCTTTCCCGCAGGTCAGTCCCCAACCTGTACAGGTGCATGGAGTTATTCCTCCCCAGGTGCAGGACCCTACACTTGCCTTTGTTGAACTTCATATGGTTTCTTTCTGCCCAACTCTCCAGCCTGTCCAGGTCGTGCTGAATGGCAGCTCAGCCTTCCAGGGTTTCGTCCAACCCTCCCAGCTTCGTGTCATCAGCAAACTTGCTGATGGTGCACTCCATCCCTTCATCCAGGACATTGATGAATACATTGAACAGGACTGGACCCAGCACTGACCCCTGAGGAACACCACTAGTCACAGGCCTCCAGCTAGACTCTGCCCCACTGATCACAACCCTCTGAGACCTACCTGCCAGCCAGTTTTCCATCCACCCCACTGTCCTTTCATCTAATCCACACTTCCTAAGCTTGCCTATGAGGATGCTGTGGGAGATGGTGTCAAAAGCCTTGCTGAAGTCAAGGTAGATAACATCCACTGCCCTCCCCTCATCTATCTATTCAGCCATCGTAGAAGGCTATCGGATTAGTCAGACATGACTTCCCCTTGGTGAATCCATGCTGACTGCTTCTGATAACCCTCTTTTCCTCCAGATGCTTGGAGATGACACCAGGAAAAAGCTGTTCCATCATCTTTCCAGGGATGGAGCTGAGACTGACTGGCCTGTAGTTTCCTGGATCCTCCTTCTTGCCTTTTTCGAAGACTGGAGTGACATTAGCTTTCCTCCAGTCCTCATACACTGATGGTGGAGAGCGGACCAGCAGTGACTTCTGCCAGCTCCCTCAGCACTCGTGGGTGCATCCCATCAGGACCCATGGACTTGTGGATGTCCAGTTTACTTAATAGGTCTAACTGACCTAACTGAAATGAGAGATCTAATACGAAGCCAAAGGGGGACAAATCTTTGAGACAGGAAAGAACTATTTTAAATGTCATGCCTGGTGTTGCAGTTCTTTGTACCAGCTAAGAACTTGTCCCACGGCTTTTGTTTTAGGGCAGCACACATACAGTATTAATGGTATGGCTTAGCTTCGTAAACCTGATGACTCTGTGGAGAATAAGATGGTATTGAAAGCTCTGTCTGCAGAGCTTCATGAAAACCCAGTCACAGGGAAGAGTCCAATCCTTCAGTCCAGTTCCCATATGCTACACTGCAGCAGGTCCAATTTTTTAGTAGAGAATAAAACCCATCTATTTCACACTGAGAATTGTGGTGTCATACAGTAAAATTGCTAGCTGTGCAGAAAACACAACAGTAGGCTGTATTTCAGACTGAAGCCTACAGATATTTGTTTCACAACACAAAGTCTTCTCTTACTGTAATGGGTTACTTCTTGTTACAGTAGATTTGTTAGTGTGTCTCACTGTTTTCAGCACAATAAACAACATCTGTAGCTATTCACTTTGCAATCTGTGGAGACAAATGGTTTTGATAGGATTAAAAGTGGGCAATAATGGATTTTATGGTGAGCTGGTAATCGCAAAAAAAAGCTTTGTGAACAGCCTCTACTCGAAGTTCAGCACAGTGGAATATTTTAATCAGGGCTTTGAAAACAAAGCATTGCCTAAATATTCAGGGGGCCACTAAAACATCCCCCCAAACAAGCTGTGCAAAGCTGAATTTATGAAGAGGTCAGGACTGGCAGAAACCATGTTCTCAGTCTAAAACCAGTTTGCATCTTATAGGGTTACCCAGCTCAGCCTTCAACATGTGAGCCTCCTTGGGGCCTCAGCCTGACCTGGCTGCTGCATCCCACGCTGACAGATCTAGGTGGCAGCACAATGCTAGAGGTAGTTTGGCTGCTTTGGCAAGACCACATGTGCAGAGTATGGTCCGTTTCTGAATCACCAACAAAAGCTAAATCCAGCAGACACCACTGTAGTGTATCACTGGCCCATCTTCTGCTCCTGGTCACAAGCCCTCTTCTCCTACCTGCAGAATCACTCAGAACCATCTACCTTTTTTCATCTCTTTTTGCCAGAAGAGTTGGAGAAGCGATCTCCAGGTGTAGAGACACTAAAAGAAGGGGTAGCCCAGCTGCCATCACCTCTTTCAGCACCACTGTTTTTTCAGTGCACTCACTTATCCTGGGTCAACCTTCATGGCGCTAAGGGTGGAAATCTCCATAATCTTCCTACTGCTGAATTTGGTCATAATTTCTAACACTTGCTCAAGGTGCACAAGACTTGCTTTGCTTTCCCTCTACAAAGTGCAAGTGATGCTTGCATTTCTGCATCTTCGTAAAGAGTTGGTGCAAACCCTACTGCCAAGAGGAGGAATCTGCTTCAATCCCAAATACAAAATTGCTAGCGTTCCCACACAGCCCAAGGAGAAGTCCTTATGAACATTTTGGTCAGGTTTTTCATATCCTCACCATTTATATTAGGAATGAACTGCAGGTCAAGTAGCCTAGCAATTCACTTGCCAGCTTAGCAGCTTGAGGCTTTGCCTCAGGGCCTTTCACACAAGCAGCTATTAAGTACAAAGAAATGTCACTTGTGCTGGTCATTATTGTTAATAATCGAAAATTCCTCTATTTGCACACCTCCATAATAAAAAATTTTCCCATTGGATTCCTTCCCCTTCACACAGGGCCAGGTTATTATAATATACCCAAAAGTACAAAGCATTGTACAGTAGGATTTTACAATAAGACAAGCTGCTACACCGTATCCTCACCTCACGGGCTCCAGGAATAGAGACCAAGCAAAGGGCTAAAGCTCCACTCATTGCTGTCTTGCACTCCCTGTATTTGCGGGATTACCTGGGATTCAGACTGCCCACCATGTTGAGGTATATGGGGACAGAACTGTTGGGGCAGATGAGATCTTACAATCTAGGTAAGACGACACAGGGTGCGTGGCATTTCTAGTTTCAGGCAAGATTTTTCCTCAAAGGGTGTCCTGGTTCCAGCAGGGGCAGGGTTAAATCCTGGTACAGGTATTCCATACCATGTGAGGCCATGCTCAGTCTGTAGGTGGCAGCTGTCCGGAGGAGGGGCCAGGAAGTGGGCGCTTGGGAGCTGGCTGGGGTTTCCCAGATGTGGCATCCCTCTGTCAGTGTTATTGTTATTTCCTCTTTCTTTTGCTGTTCCCTTAAACTGCCTTTATCTCAACCCAGGAGTTTTGCCTTTTTATTCGTATTTTCTCTCACCACTGTGGGGAGTTGGGTGAGCGGCCACGACAAAGGGCAAGGACAACTTTGAAAAGAAAGGAAAAGTGATGGTAATATCTACAATGTTCAGAGCAAGCCACCTACATCTCACAGACAAAGGCTTTTCTATTCTGTATGATCTGTGAGCTGCCTGATATGCCGTGCTGCCTTACTGCACAAGCAGACAAGGGCTGCAGCAAAAAAAGGGCTGAAGAGCACTTTCCAGAACAAGTAAATGAGAGCTGGAAACAACCACAGTGTAGCACAGTGCCTTCATGCCTACAACTACAACCACCACAACTCAGGTGATACTCATTTATATTTTGCAGGTTTATATTAAACCAGTAAGGCCCAGGAGACCACCACTTGCCCTTACCTAAAGACAATTTTGATTTACAGCTTTCAGCTCACCCAGCTGGAAGATCTTCAAGGCTCTTCTCATTCCTGTGCCATGTCTCCACAATACTCCTGAAGGAGAAGAACCAGCTAAGTGGCTGCTACTCAGTGGTATTTGCTTCTATCATACAGCAAACAATAATCCTACTTCTGTCAGGAATTGCTGCAATATACAACTATCCTTGCAGATAGTTGTATAATTGTCCCCAGAGGGTGCACACTTTAACTCTTAGGTATCAGTCAGCAATTCAAATCCGGAGTTCTTACTCCATCAAAACGTGATTTGTCCTGCAATCTATAGTTTCGTTAGAAAGAAATGTTCAGGAAATATCTCTCTCCATAAATCCAGTCTGAAAGGTCCCTGGGAGGTAATATGAATGCAGACTGCAGCAAATCATTTCTAATAATTCATGTCTAGTATGACATATGGTTATAACACCAAGAAGTTATCCTGAAAACTATCTGAAATGTGAGCTCCGCATGCCTTTCGCTTCTTTAAAGTTTCATGTACTGTATTACTGTGGGGTTGGGTTCAATAGGCTAAATAAAGCTTCCTCTTGCTCTTCCAAACTGAAACGTAAAATAACACAAGGGAAATAAGGATTTCTCTCCTGCGCAGCAGCACATACAACATCCTTTCACTGAAAAAAGAACTACAACAGTCAAACCCCTGGGTCATTCTTCTTTTTGTGAAAAGACTGGTTAAAAGTGTATGTTAATGTTCCTTGCCAATTTTTCGTGTGTTAGCCCCTTCCTTACAGGACTCTCATTACACTCCCCTTCTATGTAGTTTTAAAAGGTTTCCTTGTTTGACAATTTTGCTGAAGGCAACTGTTACTTGCCTTCTCCTAAGCTCAATATACCACAGCAGAAGTGGTACACTGTACATATGGTTAAGATCTGTTTTAAAAACACTTAGAGATTGCTACCAAATCTCACTGTGTGGCTTGTCATTTGCATCTAGTGGAGTCTGTGAAGCTGTAAAACTCTGCTATGGGATAGTTCCTTATTTGAAACTCAAGACATGAAATTTTTATTGTTCAACAGAGGGTACTTTCGGGTATTAAATTGAAACAAGAAACCCATGTGTAGAAACTAGCCAGGAAGATAAGCTCCTTGGGATGATAGCACATAGAATCCTAGAATGGTTTAGGTCAGAAAGGACCTTAAAGATCAACTAGTTCTAAACCCCCTCCCGTGGGCAAGGATACCTCCGACTAGACCAGACTGCTCAAAACCTCATCTAATTTGGCCTTGAACACTTCCAGGGATGAGGCCTCCACAGCTTCCCCGGGCAACCTGTTCCAGTGCCTCACCACCCTCATAGTGAANGGAGGAGGGGCCAGGAAGTGGGCGCTTGGGAGCTGGCTGGGGTTTCCCAGATGTGGCATCCCTCTGTCAGTGTTATTGTTATTTCCTCTTTCTTTTGCTGTTCCCTTAAACTGCCTTTATCTCAACCCAGGAGTTTTGCCTTTTTATTCGTATTTTCTCTCACCACTGTGGGGAGTTGGGTGAGCGGCCACGACAAAGGGCAAGGACAACTTTGAAAAGAAAGGAAAAGTGATGGTAATATCTACAATGTTCAGAGCAAGCCACCTACATCTCACAGACAAAGGCTTTTCTATTCTGTATGATCTGTGAGCTGCCTGATATGCCGTGCTGCCTTACTGCACAAGCAGACAAGGGCTGCAGCAAAAAAAGGGCTGAAGAGCACTTTCCAGAACAAGTAAATGAGAGCTGGAAACAACCACAGTGTAGCACAGTGCCTTCATGCCTACAACTACAACCACCACAACTCAGGTGATACTCATTTATATTTTGCAGGTTTATATTAAACCAGTAAGGCCCAGGAGACCACCACTTGCCCTTACCTAAAGACAATTTTGATTTACAGCTTTCAGCTCACCCAGCTGGAAGATCTTCAAGGCTCTTCTCATTCCTGTGCCATGTCTCCACAATACTCCTGAAGGAGAAGAACCAGCTAAGTGGCTGCTACTCAGTGGTATTTGCTTCTATCATACAGCAAACAATAATCCTACTTCTGTCAGGAATTGCTGCAATATACAACTATCCTTGCAGATAGTTGTATAATTGTCCCCAGAGGGTGCACACTTTAACTCTTAGGTATCAGTCAGCAATTCAAATCCGGAGTTCTTACTCCATCAAAACGTGATTTGTCCTGCAATCTATAGTTTCGTTAGAAAGAAATGTTCAGGAAATATCTCTCTCCATAAATCCAGTCTGAAAGGTCCCTGGGAGGTAATATGAATGCAGACTGCAGCAAATCATTTCTAATAATTCATGTCTAGTATGACATATGGTTATAACACCAAGAAGTTATCCTGAAAACTATCTGAAATGTGAGCTCCGCATGCCTTTCGCTTCTTTAAAGTTTCATGTACTGTATTACTGTGGGGTTGGGTTCAATAGGCTAAATAAAGCTTCCTCTTGCTCTTCCAAACTGAAACGTAAAATAACACAAGGGAAATAAGGATTTCTCTCCTGCGCAGCAGCACATACAACATCCTTTCACTGAAAAAAGAACTACAACAGTCAAACCCCTGGGTCATTCTTCTTTTTGTGAAAAGACTGGTTAAAAGTGTATGTTAATGTTCCTTGCCAATTTTTCGTGTGTTAGCCCCTTCCTTACAGGACTCTCATTACACTCCCCTTCTATGTAGTTTTAAAAGGTTTCCTTGTTTGACAATTTTGCTGAAGGCAACTGTTACTTGCCTTCTCCTAAGCTCAATATACCACAGCAGAAGTGGTACACTGTACATATGGTTAAGATCTGTTTTAAAAACACTTAGAGATTGCTACCAAATCTCACTGTGTGGCTTGTCATTTGCATCTAGTGGAGTCTGTGAAGCTGTAAAACTCTGCTATGGGATAGTTCCTTATTTGAAACTCAAGACATGAAATTTTTATTGTTCAACAGAGGGTACTTTCGGGTATTAAATTGAAACAAGAAACCCATGTGTAGAAACTAGCCAGGAAGATAAGCTCCTTGGGATGATAGCACATAGAATCCTAGAATGGTTTAGGTCAGAAAGGACCTTAAAGATCAACTAGTTCTAAACCCCCTCCCGTGGGCAAGGATACCTCCGACTAGACCAGACTGCTCAAAACCTCATCTAATTTGGCCTTGAACACTTCCAGGGATGAGGCCTCCACAGCTTCCCCGGGCAACCTGTTCCAGTGCCTCACCACCCTCATAGTGAAAAATTTCTTCCTAAGATCTAATCTCTTCCAGTTTAAAACCATTACCCCTCATCCTATCGCTACATGCCCTTGTAAAAAGTCCCTCTCCTTTCAGATACTGAAAGGTTGCTATAAGGTCTCCCCAGAGCCTTCTCTTCTCCACGCTGAGCAACCCCAACTCTCTCAGCCTGTCCTCATAGCAGAGCTGCTCTAACCCTCTGATTATCTTTGTGATGCTCCTCCAGACCCGCTCCAACAGGTCCATGTCCTTCTTCTGTTGGGGGCTCCAGAGCTGGACCTAGTCCTCCAGAGCTGGACCTAGACCTCCAGGTGGGGTCTCACCAGAGCAGAGGTGCAGAATCACCTCCCTCAGCCTGCTGGCCATGCTTCTTTTGATGCAGCCCAGGATATGATTGGCCTTCTGGGCTGCAAGTGCACATTGCCAGCCCATGATGAGCTTCTCATCTACCAATACACCCAAGTCCCTCTCCTCAGGGCTGCTCTCCATGCATTCTCTGTCCAGCCTGTATTTGTGCGTGGGATTGCCCTGACCCATGTGCAGGACCTTGCACTTGGCCTAGTTGAACTTCATGAAGTTCGCATGGTCCGATGTCTCAAGCCTGTCCAGGTCCCTCTGGATGGCATCCCTTCCATCCACCATGTTGACCTCTCCACACAGCTTGGTGTCATCGGCAAACTTGCTGAGCAGGCACTCAGTGGGGCACTGGGGGCACCAACATCCATGTCACCAACAAAGATGTTTAGTGGTACCGCTCCCAGTTCCCTGAGAAACATAATTTGTCACTGCTCACCGCTTGGACATTGAGCTGTTGATTGCGACTCTTTGAGTGCAGCCATCCAGCCAATTCCTTATCCATTGAGTGGTCCATCCATCAAATCCATGTCTCTCTAATTTAGAGACAAGGATGTCATGTGGGACAGTGTCAAATGCCTTGCACAAGTCCAGGCAGATGACATTTGTTGCTCTCCCCTTATCCACCAATGCTGTAATGCCATTGTAGCAGGCCACCAGATTTGTCAGGCACAATTTTCCCTTAGTGAAGCCATGTTGGCTGCCACCAATTACCTCCTTATTTTCCATGTGCCTTAGCAGAGTTTCCAGGAGGATCTGCTCCGTGATCTTGCCAGGCACAAAGGTGAGACTGACCGGCCTGTAGTTCTCCGGGTCTTCTTTTTTACCCTTTTTGAAAATGGGGGTTATGTTTCCCCTTTTCCAGTCAGCAGGAACTTCACCAGACTGCCACAACTTCTCAAATATGATGGATAGTGACTTGGCAACTACATCCACCAGTTCTCTCAGGACCCATGGATGAATCTCAGCAGGTCCCATGGACTTGTGTGCCTTCAGGATCCTCAGCTGTCTCAGACATTGTCTTCTCCTACAGTGGGTAGCCCCTCATTGTCCCAGTCCATGCCTTTAACTTCTGCAACTTGGGCAGTGTGGCTAGAGCACTTACCGATGGAGACTGAGGCAAAAAAGTCATGGAGTACCTCAGCCTTCTCCATGTCCCTGGTGACCAGGTCTCCCATCTCCTTCCTGAGTGGGCCCACATCTTCCTAGTCTTTCTTTTGTCCCTGATATACCTATAGAAGGCTTTCTTGTTGCCCTTGAGGCCCTTGGCCAGGTTTAACTCTATCTGGGCTTTAGCTTTCCTAACCTGATTCCTGGCTGTCCAGACTATTTCTCTGTATTCATCCCAGGCTACCTGTCCTTGCTTCCACCCTCTGTAAGCTTCTTTTTTCTGTTTGAGATAGTCCAGCGCATCTCCGTGTGTTGCGTTAAGTGTTCAGGATCAAGCCTATTCACTTTTCTGACAAGAAAATGGTTCTTATTTTCAGTTTCTAATGACACAAATGGCACGTTACGGGTCATAACACGCTTCATCTCCAGGCCACTACCTCTGTGCATAATAGCTTGACATTCATCTGGCATTACCAGCCAGACTGCAGTACAAGTCCTGCTGCAGGACTCAGTTCCTCTGACTAAACACAAACCATTTTACCTGCTTTGGAGTTATCAAAGCCAACGTACAAGTAATTACACAAGCAGAAGAGTTTTTGAAGTTTGGTTTCCAAGGCCTTTCATTCAGAGACACAGTCTTCCACATGAATTCCCTGGTGTACAATTGTACACTTGAGCTCAAATTTCGGTCTTTCCCTTTAGTGGGGCACTGATACGAGTTTGAGTCCTTTACTTGACTGCATATTTTCAGAAACTTTGCAGAAACTCAGCACACTCAAAACTCCCTAAAAAACTTCCCTAAAATTACATTGCAATCAGCTAATGAGTGAAGAAA
Organism: Chionis minor; assembly: GCA_013398295.1. NCBI lineage: Eukaryota > Metazoa > Chordata > Aves > Charadriiformes > Chionidae > Chionis > Chionis minor. The sequence goes on from VZSF01004857.1 coordinate 68,177, forward strand.
GGAAGTTAAGGTGGAAAACAGAGTCAAAAAAAAAAACCAAACCAAAATGAAGGCACTGCAATGAGGGGGAAATCCGGTAAGCTGATCAATATGACAAAGTAAATAAAACATACAAACACAAACGTACCACATGAAGGGCCTCAGTCTCCACTGGCAGCCTATGTGCTTTCCCTGCCCAAGCCCTGATACTGGCTCATTGCCTGGGCAATTACCATGTTCAAGTCTGCACGTTCCTACTATGTGTCCCATAGGTGCTGCTTGTGGTACTCTGAGTAGGATTAGAGTTTTGTTACGGGGTGAATTCACAAGAAAGCAATGTTGTGGTTTCAAAATGAGTCACTCTCCCTTTGCTTCTGGCAGTCCTGTTACTATCCCAAACAACACTTCAAGGAGGAATCCGCTTTCTCAGCCACCATCTTAAAATACCCATTTTAGTGGGAAAAAAACCCCACTGTGCCTACAATACAAGCATTCCTCATGTGCACCATTTGGGGAAAACATGGTGCAGCCAGGCCCTTGGCATCAGCCTGTCCATAACAACCTCACAGGTGGGAGCACGGCACAGGCATCCTGCTCTCAATGGAACCGAACAAAGAACCTGGGTAAATTCAAGTGAATCAAAGGAAATTTGTGAAACTTTGGATCGCCTAAATTCTGAGAGTTTGAAATGATAAATTTAAGGTCACATTAGCTTAGATTTTATATTAATTTCTGGTTCTTTTAAGCACTTATTTGCTTTGCCAAGCAGACTTTCCCTATCAAGGGAATTTAAACGATATGTGAGCCATTTAGGTATACAATATATATTGCCACAGCACAAAGGACATTTGGATAGCTGAAATTGGATGAACTTTGCAAGAAAAAGCCAGCTTGGGGAAAGTTATTTCTAAGTATGTCTGCCAAGTTTAAGTAATATAGTAATGGTATGGGGCTGGACACATAAAACACCATCTGGATAATTAAAATACACACAAAGGTGGTACATAGATAAGTATCATCTGAATGTTAGCAAAGTAAAAAAGGTAAAAGGAATTACCCCTTTATGGACACAGTCATGTCAGAGACAAGTGTTACACAGGAGTAAGGAAGTTAGCTTCTCTAAGACTCAAAGCACATATACCTGTCCTCTGGCCAAGCTCATCCTGCAGGTCGTACCAACATTTTAGCCACAATTCCATAATGCATTTAACACTTACTTAAAACATAGGCTCTGTGCTTCCAAATCTTTGAACTCACCTAAGTGCACCTCTAAATGCACCTAAGTGCTTTTCCTTACTTCAAACAAGTCTGCTGCTTGTGCAAGGTTGTGCAAGCTCCCATCACTTCCACTTGAGGAAGCAAGTGCTCCCATCACTCTTAAGTAATTATAGTGCGTTTTCCTCATCTCTTTATCACAGAATCATAGAATTATTTAGGTTGGAAAAGACATTTAAGATCATTAATTACAACCGTTAATCTAGCACTGCCAAGTCCACCAGTAAACTATGTCGCTAAGCACCACATCTACAAGTCTTTTAAATACCTCCAGGGATGGTGATTCCACCCCTTCTCTGGGCAGCCTGTTCCAACACTTGACAAACTTTTTGGTGAAGCAATTTTTCCTGATATCCATCCTAAACCTTCCCTGGCACAACTTGAGGCCATTTCCTCTTGTCCTATCCCTTGTTACTTGGGAGAAAAGACGGACCGCCATCTCACTACAACCTCCTTTCAGGTAGTTGTAGAGAGCGATAAGGTCTCCCCTCAGCCTCCTTTGCTCCAGGCTGAACAACCCCAGTTCCCTGAGCCGCTCCACATAAGACTTGTGCTCTAGACCCTTCACCAGCTTCTCTGCCCTTCTTTAGACACAATCCAGCACCTCAATGTCTCTCTTCCAGTGAGGGCCCAAAACTGAACACAATATTTGAGGTGTGGCCTCATCAGCGCTGAGTACAGGGGGACAATCACTTCCCTGGTCCTGCTGGCCACGCTACTTGTAATACAAGCCACGATGCTGTTGGCCTTTTTGGCCACCTGGGCACACTGGTGGTTCATATTCAGTCAGCAGTCGACCATCACCCCCAGGTCTTTTTCTGCCAGGCAGTTTCCAGCCGCTCTTCCCCAAGCCTGTAGCACTGCATGGGGTTGTTGTGACCCAAGTGCAGGACCCGGCACTTGGCCTTGTTGAACCTCGTATCATTGGCCTTCGCCCATCGATCCAGCCAGTCCAGATCCCTCTGTAGGACCATCCTACCCCCAAGTAGGTCGACACTCCCACCCAACTTGGTGTCATCTGCAAACTTATTGAGGGTACACTCAATCCCCTTGTCCAGATCAATGATAAAGATATTTAAACATATTAGACTACCATATACATAGTCTCACATATAGTGAAAGTTGGCCTTGCAAAACATCACTCTAACATTATAAAATCAGGAACTGAATTATTGCTGTTCATAAAAACTTAGTCAAATTCCTTATAGCTCAGTTCTCCATCCCAAACTTATCAGAAGGTGGCAGTATTTCAAAACATTACATTTTGGATTTACCACAGGGGCATTTATTTGTTAATTGACTACTTGTTAATAATGTATTTTATTATTCCTAACATGAAAAGGTCAAGAGCTGTAACTCCTAGCGGCTGAGGTGCAATGGAAGCAGTAACCTTCATTACACTGCAGTTTTGAAGAGAGTCTGGTGAATCCATTAGTATGGGGAGATACAGAAGGCTGCATTTGCTTCGTTACCACTTTTACTTACTGTGAAATATTTGTTAGGTTCTTTTATAGAAGCAATCACTTCCATAAAATATAAAAGAAGAATTTCCAAGGTGTCCGAAGCTTGCTCTTATGTCTCAAAGCAGCCCCTAAATTCAACAACATTACCAGGGAATATTTTGCTTGATTTGTACCCTGCACCTTCTACAGATTTATATAAACTATCCCCTTACACATTTCAAGCTGCCATCCTTTGTTTTATCAAGTTCCACACACTGTGCACTGCTCTTCCTGAAACCAAAAATATCTTACTCTTGTGCTCAAGCTACCACTGCTTTGCCTTCTACCCGTGTACAACAGAAAGCATATTTTAACAGCCACAACCCTTTAGCACCTATCGCTTTACATACACAAGAACATTCACACTCTGCGGAAAGACATTCACTGAACAGCTTCACAGCAAATCTACCTGTGGCTTGAAGCTCCATATGATAGCTCTGGATCAGCTAGGAGCTAGTGTATTCAGGAAAACCACTGTAAACAAGGCACGAATCCACAGTCTAGTGTTCCATGTGCATGAAGATGAGAGAGAACAGAAAGTCTGCCTTCATCTGGCCAGTAAATCAGCAAGTAGAAAGGATGACAGAAGAACACCTCTGAGATTATTCTTCCGTTATGTACTTCTGTTCATTTTAACATGACTTTCTCCAATAACTCTATAAATACTGCTCCAGAGTACAAAGGAGAGAGGGTAGAAGTTACCGACTAAAATACAGTTGCTCAGACTAATACACTTCCATTTCTTTCTGCATAGCGACAGGAATTATACAGAAAAGAGGAACATTTTGTTGGCAGTTTGTTCAGACCACTTGCTGTGTCAAATCACCTGTGCCCATATATTTAAGGAAACTATTAAATATCATAAAAATCACTCATGACACCAAAACACAGTGAAAAGATCTAAGCCAATGAGATACCAAGTAAGTTGAAATAAGCACTAGGAATACTGCAGTATTCCTAAATCATTTGCCATAGGCTTGGACAAACAATCCCCAGTATTTATGGAATATTTTATTTGGATTTACAAAAACTTTAAAATCATGGAGCATATTCCTGTAAGTATCTTTGGCATCATTCTAGAAAACACAGCAAGGAGTATACACACAGTAAAGCACCTACATGTACTTGTCAGGGAAGAAGTGGGGTTGGGTGTTCAACTTCTGCATTTCTGCAGAAAAGGGTGTCCGGGTGGCAAGCCTACATTTACCAAAAAAATCTCTTTGGAACCATGCAGTATAACCTACAAAAAGCTTGAATTTCACTAGCCCACCCCACTACTTCATTATCTTCCTTACCATTCCCCATTTTTCAGTTCCTTTAACAGGACAAGAAACTCCACGATAAATCTTGTTTCTCAGTTTGAGTTTTTTATCACTTAGTGGGAACAGAAAGCAAGTTTCCAAGTATAACCAAGCACAATATCCTGCACTGGCTGCAGGATAACTTCTCTTTTAAAGGAGAGTAAACTAACACACAAAGCAAATTTGTAGCATGGGCAAAGAGCTGGCAAAATGTAGTGTCAGCGAAGTTTGATTAAATTCTCTAGATTTATGTTCATAAAACCAAAAGGCTTTTTGGTCATTCATAAGAAAGAATAAGAATGCCTTGTTTGGGCATTCAGTTTCCCAGAAAACATTTTTAAATCTTCAAGCATTTAGATTTTGGGGTTCTTCAGCCTGGAGAAGAGAAGGCTCCGAGGAGACCTTATAGCAGCCTTCCAGTATCTGAAAGGGGCCTACAAGAAAGCTGGAGAGGGACTTTTTACGAGAGCATGTAGTGATAGGATGAGGGGCAATGGTTTTAAACTGGAAGAGGGGAGATTCAGATTAAATCTGAGGAAGAAATTTTTCACTATGAGGGTGGTGAGGCACTGGAACAGGTTGCCCAGGGAAGCTGTGGAGGCCTCATCCCTGGAAGTGTTCAAGGCCAGGTTGGATGGGGCTTTGAGCAATGTGGTCTGGTGGGAGGTGTCCTTGCCTATGGCAAGGGGGTTGGAACTAGATGAACTTTAAGGTCGCTTCCAAGCTAAACCATTCTATGATTCTAAGATGAGAACAGTATCCCTATGGTAATTAGTAGGTACTGTAAATTTGCATCTTAGGTCACTGAACAGCAACATCCGAGGTGAGGATTCACCCTGAGAGGTTTCGAACAGTTAAGCGGAATGTAGCCTAAATTAGCTTCACTGCAGGGCGTGCTCTGGGAAGGTGCTCAGCCGCCTCCTCATTAGGACTATCTCTTCCTGCTCCCGACTACACACTGTCCTAAACCTAACACATACAAGGTAACAGAGACTATAAAAAATTAAGAATTCAATTAGAAGGCTCTTTCCTGCCATGGTCTGGGTTTAGAATAAGCATTTCTTATAAAGTGACAACATTATAAACAAATGCATATTTGCAGCATCACCAACCTGTGACACTTCTGCACAGGGAATTGCAGCACTCTGGCAGGTGGCAAGCAGAGAGAAAGGAACAGCTTGGAATATTTTAATTCAGTTACATCAACACATTTAACTCCCCTGAGATTTTAAATCCTGGAAGGTTTTATGACTTTTTTTGCAATGCAATCCAGTTCATCTTTAACTTCTGCCCTTTTACTGAGATCTCTTCAGTTGCCGAAACAGCATTTGGTTCCACAGCAAGAAATAAAACCCTAGTGTATCAAGGTAAACGGTGCAATTGCTATGAATATGGATTCTCAGTTTCCCTTGAATAATACTGATCAAACTAACTATTCAATATTATGTGTTTACCTGGGAAAATGACTTCAGGTATTGGATGTTGAATATAGGTTAAATTCTACTCATTAAATCAATGCAAAACAGAGACATTTAGTGGATCTACTTGCTGTCTACAGCAAGGTAATGAAGAGGAAGTTTCATCCACCTTTACTTTGATAAGGGAAAATTAGGCAGGGAGGCATGGAGTTAAAACACTGAGTGATTTACATCCCCAAATACCAAGAGAAGAAAAAGAATTTCAGTTTCTTTTTCTTCAAAGCAATTAAGACTGCCAGCTGCCTGAACAAGAAAACGCACTATCTCCTGCTAATGTTTTGATATAGTCACTGCCTGACAATCATTTTTGTCATAAAGCCACATTCTGTAAACAGTTGACAGTGGTCTCCACTGCCTTGTTTTGCTCCCATGGTGAAGCATGAAGCGAAACAGCAATGCAGGAGTATTACCACAGTTGCTCACTCTCCTCTTACAATAGCCAGGCTTCTTTGGAAGGACCTCCATGTTGGCAGGCCGCTTTTCATTACAACGAGGCGGCCAATTTGGGGTATCACATGCAGCTGAAAAATTGCGAGTAAACTGCCATTACTTGCAGCGGGAACTCAAAGGGCTTTGACTTGCACAAGGGAAGATCACAGGCCAACAAGAAATTCTTTTCTATTCAGGTGGACTGGAGAGAAAATGAGGGTTCATGCCCTCATATTGCAGTGATCCTTTGTTCTGTTATCTCCTTATAAAATAGTGGGAGAGCCAAATACATTTCATTTGTAGTCAGAGACGAGAGTTACCCCCGTGCTCAGTTATACCGGACAAAGCCCTATTGAATTGGCTGGGACAAAAGCATGCGTTTTGTGTTAAGCACGAATTCTTCTGACAATGCCCTCTGGTTTCTGAGGCACAAGTTTTACAACTACTTAAGCATCACTTTGCTTAGTGCAGCAGTGTATAACTGATTGAGGAGCTTGACTCTTACAGGGAAGGTAGGCACGCAAAAGTCAAAGTTCTATTTGTTTCTGCCATTGCTTAGAGGCTTTGTGTAGGGTTAAGGGCAGACAGCAGTTCATCACCTCTCTCCATTTGCAAAGGCAGCCAGGTCTGGACCAGTAGGAATCCCCAAAGCTCTACAGATACGTCTTTAGGAACCCAAATTCTTTAAAACTTGGCTCTAAATGACCAAGGAAAACAAATCTCATTAGGGGTTACATAACACAAAAAGCCAGTTGTGTTAATTTGAAAATCCTACAGGCCTCTTAGTTTCACAATCAATCTAGTTCATGTGCAGGAAGGAGTTAAAGTCCTCTCTGTACAGTAGTTAATGCTAGAGTTAGTTTGCCTCATATTGGTTTCCAATACACTTAGTTTCCAGAGAGGAATAGTTTTGCATTGGCATGAAGCAGATGATTGGAAGAAAACAGCTTTCCAATGGCTTTGCCAGGCAAGGCGCTGCTGCACACAGCTTGACTAGGCTGATACTAAACGCTTTGATTTTTCCTGTAAATAACAGTGTTTGAGAAAAGAGCAAGGTGAAGTCTCTCATTACACAGACAAAAGGAGGTAGGGAGCACGAGGCATCTTACCGGGTGGCTCTCCTTTTTGCCTCCCTTTCTGTTTTCCTGATTTCAGTTTTAAAATGGGTTATATTTTTCCTGCAGCAATTTCTTTTAATAACTGCAATTATTCTCTCCCATTGTTCTGACTCTTACAAGCAAATTAGGGAAATTCAAAGGCAATTTTCATGATTGTTTGTTGTCAGGGGCTTATGAATGGCTGTTCTATTTTACTGGGACATTTCATTAAATAAATAACGAGTATGGCACAAGAGCCATAAACAGTCAGATAAAGATCCATACATTTAGGGACTGATCATTCTGGTGATTAGGTGGGCATGCAGGAGGCCCAGCAGGACTCCCTCCAGCTAGACGTAACTATAGCGTCCATGTTTAAGAAAGGGCAAGATTGCTCTCCCCGCATGCAAGTGTGCCTCCTTAACAATCTCATTTTGCATGTTTGTCACACCTTACCTGGAGATATGTGCAAAGAGGGATTAGTGCTGGGAGGCTTTCACATCCCCCCTCTCTCAGTCCTTATATAGCAGGCAGATAGAAGTTGCAGGCCACAGCAAAGGGCATTCTGAATAAATAGCATCAGGACCTTGTGACATACTGTGTGGGAAATATTCATGATGTGAGCTAAGAACAAGAGCAAGACTACATTTCTGGAAAAATCCAAAGTCAAAGCCTCTGCATGGACTCAAGTATCCATTTATCCTGCTCAAAATATCATGCAAATGTGCCATTAAGTGTCATCCATCAATAACAGAGGATCAAGAGCACATGCCAAATCATTTCAGGTTCAATCTGGCTGAGGAAACTGAACGCAGAAGGCAAACTTAAGCTGATAACTTCCAAAGGCTCCCATCTCTCTGAGGTTTTTAACATATAATAGGACTGACTCCCACTTCCATCAGCAGGCAGATACTCTTCTACCAGACCACTGTAAAAGACAAGAAACCAGGTTTTCAACCTGGTTTAGCTTTTTTTAAACCTCTGATCAACTGCAATAAAATCCAGCAAAGTGGGAGAAGTCTCAGTCTAAGTTACACAAAATTAAATTGGACTCAATACAGACAGCATTGTGCTAGTATCTTAATGGACTGTAGAGGCTCAACAGCATCAGGTATCTTTATAAATGTTCCCAGTTGGTGCTCATAATTAGCCACAAGTCAGGCATCTGCACGATACTGAACTTCAATTCCAGTACTTGCTGAACAACTTTGCTACACGGTTTATTAATGATGATGAGAAAAGACAGAGAAATGAGAAATTTGAGAAAAATACCTGTAACCTGACCAACAATTCACATGTGGAATCTTTCCTGCTTAGTTCATATAATCTGGGCATCACAGATTTTGTGCAACCCACCTTTGCTACAGAGAGAAATCAAACAGTTCTCCTCCACCTGAAAGACTCAGTAGGGAGAAACCCAGAGATATTGCTAAAATATCTATCAAACCCTGTGTTTGTAAGGTGCCCTGAAGAGTACCTTGTCCATAGACATGGTTTAGCAACCCATATAATCTAGACCTTCTTCTCAGAGATGTATGCTTATAAGAATTTCTGAAGTCCAGAGGCAAAAAAACTAACTGGCAGGAGGGGATTAGCAAACTCTCCTCCATCTGCTTATCCCAAGTCAAATTGAGCCTGGTAGTCTACTCTCAGCATCAAAGACAATGGGAATGTGAATTGCTAAACTCTTCTCAGAGAAGGATCACACACCCCAACCTATATAACCATTTTTTATAACTTTTACTCCAGTTCTCAGAATCCTCTTTATCTGGTGCCTTTGAACATGCACAGCTCGGGTTCATAAACTTGCTCAGCCTCACATTCTCCTGAGCTCTCCATGCCTAAGGACTGCTGTCTAAGAAGAGTATGCTTTTCACCCTTTGGGAATAAAGGCAGTAGTTCTGTTCAGAAAATAACTACATACATGCTCGCTCAAAATAATATATAGGCTATTGATATCCCCTACAAAAACAAAGAACATTTTTACTAAAAGAAATATTGAACTTACCAATTTGGAAACTGATCTTGGGACTCATGTATTTTAGCTGTGAGAGAGTGCATTGCTCCAGAGCAGCAACTTTCAGCAGTTCCACAGCACAGAAAAACACCTTATAGCTCCCTTTTTTCCCCGTTCCCTTTGGGCTGGAGTGTGTGCTCCAAGCAGAAGGCATGCCCTGCTGCCCTGTGCTCTCCTTGCTTGCTGGCAGCGTCTCCCAGCCAGCCATGACCCTGGGTAAGGCCTCTTTCCCCTCTGTCCTGGTGGGCCCACCTCTGCCAGACAGCAGCAGCCAGGACAAGGTAGATAAGTATGTCCTTCTTGGCCGCAAAACTTGTGTAAAGCAATAAAAAATACAGATTTTACCCAGTAACAGGGTTCTGCCGACCAGCCTGTGCACCAAGCCACGGGCTTTGCAGTCTTACGCCTGTGTTCTGAGTGACAGCAGTGGTTATGGCAAAAGCAGCTGGGCATGAGCCACATGGATCCTTAAACTCTTGTCATATAATACCTAGCCCTGTCAGTCCTTTCCTTTGCTAAGATTTATACAACTGTGATTTCATTCCCTTTTCTCTGTGTTATAAAGAAATTAGCAAAAGGAATGAAGAAACTGGACTGATTTTTGCATTTATTCAGATGGTTTTTTCCCAAATCTAAGCCTACATGAAAAGCAGGAGAGAGAACCCTAGGCAAAACAAATCAGTAAAGCTACCCAGGGTCATTTAGACACACACCCCAAACACACCCCCATACTTTTGCTTTGTTCTTTCTCACTCTCTGGTAAACTACATATATAAATTGAAGGGAAGGCAGAAAAATAATCAATGCTTTCCAGAGCCATTATTGGAAACATCTGATGATAAACAACTCTGTTAGCAAAAAAACTAAGTCTTAACACTGTAGCCTTCTGCACTGGCAGTCTTATGCTGGCTTTGTTGTTCCTGGTCAATAGAAGATTTGTTTATGATAATCTAACAACGGTTACAGTGTTGATTGCTGAAGAACAATAAATAGTGGTACCCTGAAAGAAAAAGTAGGCCTGGGGAGCCAAAGAGAAATAATGATTCTAAGCAGGGTGGACATAACCTTCCTTATTCCAAATGACACTTTTGCCCATTAAGCATGATTTTAAATAACACATGCTTGCCATCCAAATATACATCATCTGAACTAAAATGATGTTTTCAATACAGAGGTTTATTTAGCCAGGGGCCTGATCCAAAGCCACTTTATGTAAGGGAATTTTCCTGCTACTTGGAAAAAAATGAAGTCGTGAAACAGGGACAACTACTAAAAGCAGACAGAAGACTAAGGGGAGATGTAACAGCAATAATCAAGTACATAAAAGGTTGCAGAAAAAAGGAAGGGAGCAATCTATTCTCCACTTCCAGGGTGGATAGAATAAAAAATAACAGGCTTAAGTCACAACAAGAAACACTCACATTTCACAAAAAAACACCAAACTTGTTATCAGTAAAGCACTGGACTATGCTACAAGATGAAGCAGCAGTCTCTCTGCTCACCTTCAGAACAGCTACCCAGACAAATCTCAGGAGCAGCTGAGGCATTGGGCGCTGGAAGCCCCTTCCCTGCCTCACTTCTGGTAAATCTTTCATGCCCACTTTTCCAAAGTGCAGCAGCTGGGTTCAGGATGAGAAACCACAAACCCTCCCATGGTCACCAGTACCAAAGCCTCCTCTGTTTCCTAAGGAAAGTTATGGATGATAATAATGCAGTAATCAGCATTACTCTTATCCTGGAGTGTAGGAAGAATTTGATCATCTATGGCAAGAAGGAACTACTGGAATCTACAGCTACTGGGAACAAGTGGTAAAGTCTCTGCAGACCTCCTGTTTTCAACCTGAGAGGTACCCATCCTGGGCCAGAATACATACATCCAGTCCAAGGTCTTCAATCAACCAGCAGCCAAACACTTGAGATAAGGTGTAAGAATGGTGTATATACACACCAAAACTCCTCTCTCCCATGAAGCTCTGCTAGCCCTCTGCAGAGCTTTCAGAGACTGCAGCCACATTGCTGCATTTGTGACAGGGTTATAAGATGAGCAGAGATCAGAGATGGAGCTGTCCCATCATTTCTTGGAAGCACACACACCAGAAGACCCGAAGGGACTTCTAGTCTTTTGAAACTGCATTGCACCAGACTGGAGAAAGACAACTCTGCAGAGGAATAATAAAAATCTGCTGGGTGAGGCAGATCAAAAGATGTGAGAATAAACTTCCCCTTAACAAAAACCACATGCTTTTGTCCCAGCCAATTCAACAGAACTTTGTCCAGTATAACTGAGTATGGAGTTAACTCTCACCTCTGAGAAAGAATGAAATGTGGTCACAAAACTACAGCCTTAACTCCAGCCCTTCTTTCAGTGGGAGCTCAGACTTTGAGCAGCATGCTCCATGCCCACTCTGGAGCTTCAGGGAATTCCGTTCCACTCTCACCTATGCCTCCACAGTCTGACCATGCTCTCCTTCCTGAGACAAGCAGGGTCCTTGCCCCGCCACGGCTCTCCCACTATGCCCCTTGCTGCTTCCCAGCAACCCCCTGCGGCTCAGCCCCTTCTCTGGTAGATTAGACATACACATCCCAGGAAAAGCTGTGGGCTTGAAATGGACGCTCTGCCTAATGGTAAATAAAGCAGCACAGCAACATATTCAAGACTGACCAAGAGATTTAGGGGCCAAATCCTGACTGGAAATCAGACAAGCGCTGCACAGTATCACTTCTGAAAACAGGACTTGAATCCCAGGTGGCATCGGCACCCTCGCAAATCACATTCCACATTTAAACAAAAATAAGAGCTGATATACTGCCATTCATAAGGAAATTTTACATCTCCTTTTACAGCCATGCTTGCCATTTGGGTGCCAAAAATCTGTATTTCATAAAAAGTTGATAAAGAGTTAAGGTACACGTTAATACATAGTTAATCGGTTGTTATGGAGTCCAGCCATTGTGCAGGTTGCTTGTAAGTTTGGCTTGCAGCCGTCTACAACACCTTCAACTGATGAGCTAATAACCTCTGTAATAAACACCATCCACTACTGGAGCCACCTATGCTTTCAATCTATCATTTATTACCTTTTCTAAACTATAGATAGACCCTTAATATAAGGAATGACCATTTTATGTTTTCTTGCCTGAATATATACGAGCACTCAGCCACATCATTAAAGTAATTTCACTGCTAAGGCATACCTAATATTCCAAACAGATAGAGCAGAATTTAAATTAGGGGGAAAAGAGATGGTGATTCCTTACAAAAAGGTCTTGAGATGTGACAGGAAAGAAGAAAATGGATTTGTACAAAGTAACAAGCCCATAAAAATGTGAACTTTACTGAAATTTTCTGAGCTTTGATAAAATTTCAGTTCACTTTTGGTTTTATTTATGATTTTGCATTATCCTTGCAATTTTTGTGTTCTGCTGGCCACAGGAGAAAAAATATTGAAATACGGACATACTGGGCATTTTTAAGTCAATGCCAAAGCTTAAAGAAGGTCAGGTTTCTACTCCGCAAGAAAGGATGTACTTGCTACAATTCTAAACAGCCTCAGACCAAGAACAGGAAATTAAGGCAACTGAGAGAAAAAGGTGAAGAAGGTGGTTATGTTAAAAATCCTAACCAAATACATGCATGTACCTTTTATTTTTGTAAAGGCTCAAGTCCTGGAGTCGTAGAATGGGAGAGGTAAAACCCCCTTTGTTTTCTAGAAACATATTTCTCACTTTGTGATTACAAAGAGAGGCCCAGATTCAGGACTCAAAGAGAAATAAAAAGAATATTAAATGTCCTCAATGCTTTAGAAGTTACGGTTTTCTACAAACATGTTGCATAAATGTTTAGGTGGGCAGGCTTTGCAAACAGTAACAGAGACATAAATACAAGTGAGGGTACTACCACTCAGAGAAGAAAGTGCACTTTTCCCCCATCTCCCTTGACCTATATCAACATAAATAGTCCTTCGCTCCAGCTAGGATGTTTCTCCTTGCCTGTGGCACCCTGACACTACTGTGTTTTTTACTCAAATTTAGCTTTAGGCGAAATGAACGCTGCATTCGGCCCTGGCATCTACAGACAGATTTTCAGCTTACCCGAATGCTGGCCCATGACATTTCTTACGTTGGGTAGCACAGTGGTGGTGAGCATCCCACTATCCTCTGGTGGGGAAAGTGCACCTGTTTTCTTTTGCCTGTGACAATCTTGGTGGGAAACTGAGTTCTCACTGCCTAGCATCTCCTCTTTGTGACCCGCCCCTTGCAGCTGCAGAAGTGCCGAGCCTGAAAAAAAGACAAAAGATACTATTCTGAGAAGGTGAGAGACACAGGTCTGGCTGGGGAGCCCTTAGTCGGGGGTTGCATGCCAAGTATGAGATTTGACAGGCCCTTATATAGTATCTCCACTTTGCCCTTCAGTTTGCCACCTCCTCTGATGGCAGGATTTGATTCTTTTGCAAAACACAAAGCTGTAAAACTGCAGAAATTAAATCCATGCAATGCAATCCTCTTGCCTCCTTTTTCACAGAGCTGTCAAAATAATGATGTATTCATGGTATTTTACTTGATGTGTGAAATTCCCAGCACACAGATATGAATCAAAGCATTCTGTGCTATTTATCCTCTCAAAAGGATTTTGAGCCTCCTTTTTTAATAAATGGAAACTATAATTTTAGAAGGTGGGTAGTGAACCTTCTCTTTACACTTGAATGGACAGCTCAAGGTGATAAGGGAAGTGCTTGGGAAGCACAGCAAGGCAAAAAATGTTTTATATACCGGTACAACAAGGCCATTCCATGCCTTGGCTGATTTTAGGGAGGAGAATCTGAAGTGGAAGAATGCATGAGGATATGTGCATACAACCATTTATATCCAGCAACATTCTCCTCTGGGACTCGCATACCCAATTGCAATTTCATAATTCAGAGGTAGGGAAGTGGCAAATCTGTGCCATTATTACATGCTTAGGTCTTAGCTGGAGGTGGTGCCACGCACTCAGCTGTGCTACCCAGCTTTACTGCAGTGAAGCAGCTAGCTCATTCAAGGAGGTGGCTTTGAATTACCTTCAATTCACAAGCAGATACTAAGCAGGAAAAACTTTAGCAGAATTGGTCCAGATTGACATGTTTAGTAAAAAGATAGTCCCATTTCCGTTCCTCATACACTGTTAAAACCCAGCTAAAAACAGTTAAGAGCTACACCGGCTTTGTATGTGAATTTATTTACTCTTTCTTAATTTATCTATTGAGTGCAGTCAGGTTAGAGTGGGAAAACATCAGGCCACACAATCAAAATGCATGATAAATTATGAAGTTGGGTCAAAGTTCCCAGTGGGGAAACAGGCACAGACACTTTGACTTCTAGGACTTTAATGGATTTATAGCCAGCTCAAGACCAGAGCATATCACCACAGAGATTACACTCTGTGGGACAGAATAGCTTTTCCATTTGCATTTGCTCTGCTCCTAGCTCATCACCATTGTCAATCATGCATGGGATGTAATGATGGTGTAATGTAAATAGCACAGCTTAACACTGAGATTAAGATGGGGTGAACAAGGTTCTGGGTACCACTCCACTGTGGATTTGTGCTAAAGAAATTAATCCCCATTAAAAAATAAAAAATGTACCCAAAACCTATGAAAGTCTATCAGAAACCTATTTGTTGGGCAGGAAGGTTGAACTTGCTGGTTATTTTAAGTATCTTTTACAGAATTTGAACTTACTGACCTTTAATAATGACTGAAAAGACTACAACATTATTGATTGTTAAAATACCTGTCATGTAACTTTTTTTACAAACAATTACAACAAGTAATTGTTGTAAACTTGTAAAACAAGTGTAAATATGTTTGGAAACGTGCAATTCTTACGTGCAATTTACTTGCTGTTCCAGAAAAATCTTTTAACACAGCTGCAGAAGATGCAATGCCATTTCTCTAGATTTCAAACCTCCTGAGCAACCAATTATGTTGATTGAAAATTGGTTATTTCCTTCACCAATTTCCCACCAATCAGGATAACATCACTGCACAGGTTCCTAATCAGGATTCATTAGGGTGGATGCAAAAAGTATTATGAGGTCTTCTTTTGAATTACTTTGCACTGTTCTTTAGTATAAGAGGCTTGACTTTTTTCTTTTAAAAAAATCAGATAATAAGAGCAAATTATACATGAGTGATATAAAGAAAACAGTAATTGCACTTATGAGAACGTTTACCTGAGGACAGGATATTCTCCAAAGTATGTATCTCTCAGATGTAACCCTTTACAGAATGGCCCTGGGAACCTCAAAACAAGGTAACTTCATAGGACTTCTCAGTCACATCACAGACTTTAAGAGAACTAAATTCCACCTATAGAATTTTACACACAACAGAAACAGCCTGCAACAGAAACACATGCAATTGTTCACCATAATTGACTCTGCTGGGTTTGTATTATTTTAAACAGCACCTTAAATGAATGTCATAAAAATCCTATGTGTTTCCTCCCTGTCTCCAGGGACCTGAGTTTAATAAAAAAACCCCCAGAATAATGTTTAAATTCAGCTACAAGAGAAACTACTCTTCAGTTCAGTTTCTACCTGAATTTATTGGTGCTCTTTAAAATGCCATGCTGACAGCTATTTCTCTTTCAAAAAAGATGGGGCAAATATCTTGACATGCTGCTGGAACTGGTACGCAGCTCCCAGGCATGCCTACGGCAGCAGCCCAAGTTAATTCTGTGCCTGTCATCAGACCTTTCAAATTGGATGTCATATGCTGAAGCAAGTTATGGCATGTGCAGGACATTTTACTACTGGAGATTGTGTCTTGCAGCAATGTGACATCAGACACATTGGGAATTACCTCCAGTCTTCCCCCTCACATGCTTTTCGGCTAGCTCTTTCTACAGCTCCTAGCATAAACTCTTTAGTATATTCGTAAGCTTAAGAGACATTGCCGTCCTTGGAGGTTCAGTACTCCAAGTATTCCCTTTCTGCCAAGATTAATATCTGGGCACAGATCTTAGCAGTCTCCCATTTCTGGTGTTATTAACTGCAAAAGACTTGATTGGTTTTCACTGTTTCACCTCTCTCCAAGACTATCCAAAAGCAGAGAGCACACTTTGCCAGGACAGGAACCACTGACTCCTCCTTGAAAGTCACTGTACCTAAATGCACATAGAAGAGTTTCCTTATGCTGAAGATTTTCCCAGTAGAAAATTTACTTATTTATTAAGTGCACTGGCTATTTTAAAAATTTCCACAGACATGCTTTAATGATGAACCATTTTGGTTACTGCAGTGCATTTTTTGCAAAGACATTCTCCTGGTATTTAATAATGGTTTTCCTCTACATTTTCTGTCTCCAAGTCAGACTGTTGCACTTTCTTTTTGTTTTGTTTGTCATCCTTAATTAACTTGGCAATCTTTTTTTTCTATGAAATGTGTCCCTTTCCTATGAAAGCTGATTAACAAAATACAACTTCTGTAGTCAAAGACATAATCTAAGCAGTAGGATCACAGGTATGAAAAGTACCCAGACAAGTACACACACTGACAGCAAATTAAAAAAACATTAAAGAAGGTATTTACTATCCCTTGGATGGCAGGCATTGCAAGTAAAGTACTGACAGCAGTACTGGCCTCTGATTATCAGTGTGAAGGCAGCTCTTTCTCCTCATTTTAAAAATCTTTATCAGGCTATTCTTTAATTAATACTAGAAGACAAGGTGAAGGTATGGTTGTATTAATGTATGGATGTACATCAGTGCAGGTATGCCACCACTAAATAATTTTCAGCGTGACAGAAATAATACAGCCACAGAGCCATCCCCTGCTTTGGTTGGCATGGCATTTTGAAATAATGAATTTCAGGACTTAGTAAGAAAAGAGAAACAGTGAGATAGCAGAGGATGAAAACTGAAAAAAAAAATTTCTCCCTGTGTGTAGAAACAGCATCATAATCATGCATTTCCTAGCCATGTGAACATCTCCCTAGGAGCAAGGAGTACATACACTTTTTTTTTTTCCCAGCTGGAACAGTTTGAGACTCAGATTGAGTACATGACCCTAAAAATGCCAGTCAAAGTCCTCCCACCCAACACAGTCCCAAAGCTCTGCAGATTTACAGAGGCTATCATTCCAAGATTACAATGTCGATTAATAGGGACAATTTAGGCTGATAATCTTACTTCCTTGCATTCATAAGCACTGAGTCATCGGTGTCTCTTATCTGCTTTTCATCTCTAGGAACCTGAGAAATTTTACCACATTCAGTGACTTAATGGATGATTTGGCTTAGAACTACATTCCACAACAGCAGAGCACCCTGGAGATACACTCGCTTGTCATAATATATAAAGCTTCTCCCAAATCCATTGTGCGTGGCTTTACACTGTTCACTGCAGACCTTGAAGGAAGAAAAGACACTTTTCTTGTCTCATTGCTCCCAGGATGATGCTTGAAAGCCGGCAAATGAAATATTGGAAAGGAGTTTCAGAGTTCTGTTATATATTTGTTTTTCTGTAAGAAACAGGGTGGAAAATGGCTTCACAGAAAGTTGCTTCAGAGCAGGATTATGAACGCTATTTACAGAATACCCTAGGCGTTAATATTTGACTTGTACAGGTATGCTTGCTAGAAAAGAAGATACACATCTCTTGTACAGTATTAATCAATACAGCATCCCAAGATATGAAGTTGCAGAGTCAGACACCTGTGCAAAATTATGGCTCCAGCACAATGAAAGGAAGCTCAGCCACTAGCTTCAATTGCAATCAGAAATGTATGCCTGACAGCCTGGCTGACCAGGTCTGGTGCCTTGGTGTCAGGCACTCAAGTCAGCTTCAAACCATCTATAAGCAGGTATGCCAATACTAAACATCCATAGTCTCTTTTTAGGGAAAAGAAATCAGTGAAGATTTTTCTCCTTGGCCACCCGAGTTTCCATCAGTCTTGATTTTCTGGCCACATGATTAGAAAAGTCAAAAAGAACATTTTTAAGAAGATATTTTTTGGGAAGTGAAATAAAAGCAACAGCTCTTTCTCATGCGTTTGCACACGTTAGTACTTGCAAAATAGGAGGTGTTGGCTCTGTCTTTTTGTGGTTTTATTACTATACAGAAATGAAAATACCCTATCCAGCAGCAGCATAAAGCATTTGACTGCTGTTACCGGCACAAGAAACCTCCTTCCAAAGGGCCTATGAGTGAATGATATACATAGATTTAACCTTTATATATGGTAGCAGGAAAGCTGAATGGCATTTTCGTTTTATACCTGTGGAAATACGATGAGACAGGCTCAAGCTAGTCTATATATTTTCTAAATGTACTTAACTTGGGCATCTCAAGGATGCAAAATTCCACTCTTCTTTAGGATTTATGAGAGCATCTCGTGTGAATCCCCCATATTAAAGCTCACTCCTTCTTCCTCTGTGAATGCAACCATTAACAGTGTATGACAGTACTGGTTAGAAACAGACAGGGGAATTAATGTTACTTAGGTGATCTTATCTCCCGAACATTGTTTTACTTTCAATGCTGAACTTGCAATCTCTGCTTTTTCGTGTTCTCACTTTCTTTTATATATGCTGTATATGTGTGCGTATATATATAAATTCTGATATTTTAAAAACATAAAATCAACTCCCCTCCCAACCTCAAAAGCTGTTATGCAGGACCACACTAACATTAATAGGAATAACTGGAGCGCTGGAATGCAGACTGCCTTGTGAGCCAATAGAATAACATGGAACAGCCAAACCTGCAGGTGATACTCAAGAATTTCAGGTATCACATCCCTGCTCAGTGACTGTCAGTATGACAGTCCTTATCTGCTGCTGGTTAATCAAAATCCCAAGATATGGAAGGAATGATGCAAGCAGGAAACCAACAGCACACCAGTTTTTCCTGTTCCTCAGAGTCCTCAGTTTCTCAGTCCTGAGACCTGTCCTCAGCTTAGGTCTCACCTGGCAATGTAATGGCGGGGCCTCCAAGAAACCTCTCCACTTTTTGCCTCTGTATGACTCTCTCATGTCTCTGAAATACACAGCATGCCCTGTGACTTCCAGCCAAGTGGAGATTTTTTGAAAGCAACCTGTAGGCGTGGTATGACTGATTCAGAAAGCACTCTGCTCTCCCAGCCACAGAATGGCACAAGGAAGAGACACTTACTTTGGTCAGGCCCTGTTACAATCTCACCTTCTTTCACACACCCCAAAACAGGTTGTCAGGCTTCTGCCTCTCTGACTCACTCCAGGTTGTGAGCCTAACCAGATAACCCCTTGATTTGTAGGAGTGACGGGCAGCCTCGCCAACTTCAGGTATTTTCATCCCTTTGCATGTGTTATAGTCTAACATCTGTCAAACTGCCACACTCACTATGTGTTTGTGAAAGCTCTCTTACTTAGTTGTAGAACTTTAATTTAAAAAATGTTCTAAAATGATACAACACACATAAAGAACACTCATTTAGAAAGCAAAGCTATAAATGCAGTAATTTCTACTCTCAGTATTTAACTTTCATATTTCTACTTGCATTCATTCAGAGTCTGTAAGAAAACCGAGAAGCAAAACCTTCTAAGTTTGATAAACACGTTTCCAAAAACCATTTAATTGGGGGGAAAGAAAGCCTCTACAGAAAACTTCAAGCCAGTAAACAGACCAGTGGCCTGTACAAAGGCATCACTATGCTCCCTCTCCAGCATACTGTTACCACCTGTGCCACAATTCCACAGGTATATTGGTTTCCACATGCAGAAACAGGCACATATACATGAGATAAGCATCAATGTATACAACACACAAACTGTATAAACACACATGAACACTTATTGACAAATACATAGATATTCCCTCTCTTGCGTCTTCTCTTGTATGTATGTTTAGAGAGAGCATTGGTATATGTGTGCAGTATGTATGACAGTGACATTTGCTTCTAACAGCATGAACCTTTTGTTCTCACTTTGCTTACCTGTCACTTCCTCTTTATCATGCAACTGATGCAGTTATAACCTAATACAACTAGAAGACTCTACCAAATGCTTAATAATTTGCAGACTTCTCTTCCTTCACTGCAGTCTTGGAGTAAAAATGGTGCAGAATAAACATGCTTGAACTTTCCTGACCTGGACAGCTGCTCGAATAATGGCTCAAAAATTAACACCAACTAAAAAAAGTGTTAAAGGCAAACTTTTGGCATCTGTCCTTCTTTATTTCTTGGTGGATTTCAAGTACCTTCTTAAGAAAATTAATATAAATAAACAAACTAGACTGAAATATAAAGATCAGAAACAAAGCACGAAGTTGTATATACACGAACTTCTTTCATACAATGAATTCACAGATGAAGAAGACTTATTTGACATCAAAATAATTTTGAGGGTCTGAGTAATGTTCAAACAGGAAGAAGCACAGGTCAGCAGAGTGGTTACTGTATTGCCTTTACCTATGGAGCATCAAAACATTGCCCAGTATGATTGAGGCCAACAATGACAACATTGACAATGGCAAACAACAAATTCTGCTCTCCTTTCTTATTCTCCACGTAATTCAGCCAAGAAAATTATAAGCAGCTCAGTTCTTTCTGACTAAAATGCACCATAATCAAGGCTGTTCCCAAAAATACTAGTTCTAGATTTTCCAAGTCTGAAATTCCCACACAGGCACTTAATTCTAGAGCTGCAAAAATCTCTGGAAAGCTGTGGACCCCCAATGCCAGTGTGAACAGCTGTCCCCAAGCACCTTGAAGACTGCCTTCCTAGGTGATATACCAAACCTAATGCCCCACTACGGCCACTCTAATGCATTGGGCCTGCCTGTGGATGACAAAGCAGGGGACTCCCCACACCTATTTCCAAGCTTTTTTGTACATATAATGAGGACACCAGTGACAAGTACAGAACCTGCTTCCCATAGCAGGGAAACACCATAAAAACTTATTTGAGGGGTATCCTGAGAGTGCGCTTATACCCCTGATCCACTACTTGTACAACGAGCTTCAGCACACAGTAGGAGATGCCTCACAGAGGATATAGTCCCATGGGTAAATGAAACTAAGGACAGATGGCTAAAATACCAGGACAGGTACAACACAGCACATTTCAAAGGCATCTGTTCACTTACAGATGTTACTAGGCATCTCACTGTATTTAAGTACAATTAGAATCCCCAGCTCCTATTCAAAACTGGATGGCAATTTCTCTCTTCCCAGCAAGCCAGATCTCTGCAGAGCAGGTAATCAGGCAAGTGAGACTGTGCGCCCAGGTACCCTGCAGCAATGGAGGCTGCCATGACTCAGGTCACCCAAGCACTTTGTAAAATCCCTCTTTCTTGTGTCAAAATGTCAGTTTGAGCATCCAGTAGAATATCAATCCCCTGTTACCTACACATCTAAAAAGCTCCTGAAACACCTCTTCAGGTCTGCATTTAGCAGATGAAGAGCTGGGAGGGACACAGCTAACTCCAAACAAAGCAAAAGGTTAAAGCTGCCATTGCAACTGTCTGTCATGTCCATATGCAATTGCTGATACCGATCTCCACTGGAAATCAGCTGCAGAGCAGCACAGGCAACATTCCCAGCTGCAGTTGGCACTGTCAACCTTGTCTGCTTCTCATGCCCTCTGCCACGCTTGCAGCAATACCTTTAGGAAGGCAGACAGTGCAACTGCATAAAGCTAACTGCTTACATCATTTTATCAGATTTAAAATGTGTTCCAGGTATCTAATTGCACTAACAGGAGAAATAAATATATGAAAGATTTATCAAACATTCAGAAAAAAAGTGGGGGCCTCCTCAATAGAGAAACCATCATCAGACACTTTGAGAGAGACCAGACATAGCTACTGTCCTTCTGCCACAAACCTTGGCTAAAATGAGATCAAAATACTCTTTAAAGCTGTTCTTTCCTTCTAAAGCAAAATCTGCCTCTTTCCTTTACTTCCCACTGTTGTTTTATCCTCCTTTGCCATGCTCTCTTTTACAGCCCTGTAGTTTCCAATTAAAAAGTATCTCCTGTGCTGAGCAGAAGCACAAGACACAAGTCCCATCAGACAAGACACAAAGCCCAGGCTGTACTAGCAGGACATGGCAAGGGCAGTGCTGGAGCACCGGTGACAGAAACCCATGGGCTCAGACTCAAGCCAGACATGCAGTGTGGCTCATACCAGCCAGTCCTGAAGCTTCATTTGGCCCTTTGTGTTTTGGACATATTTTGCTTCTTATGCTGATAGTTACAGGAATCTGAGCAAAACCCAACAAGCAGCTATATAGTTTACCTATTAATAAGCCTCTCTTTTTTTCCCTTCCTATTCTGATGCCACCCAAATGCAGGCATGCTTATAAATCACATGGAAATGTGCCATTAATCAAGGAGCAAGGATATTCTACATGAGGAATGGGTATTCACAGGTAGAGCACCTCTTGT
Organism: Chionis minor; assembly: GCA_013398295.1. Taxonomy (NCBI): domain Eukaryota; kingdom Metazoa; phylum Chordata; class Aves; order Charadriiformes; family Chionidae; genus Chionis; species Chionis minor. The sequence goes on from VZSF01004857.1 coordinate 90,661, forward strand.
TTTCTTTGGAGCTGCTTCATTGTAAAGAGAGCAAGTGAAGGGAGGAACCCACCATGGGTTCCTTTTCTAATTCCCAGCCACAGAGTTTCCTAGTTTTCTCTGTCTAGCACAGAAACAAAGCATATATTAGGACTTTTTCCACCGCTGATATATGTCATTCACTGGTAGGTGTTATATCTGATAAAGGTTATAGGCATACAGTGATTTACACTCACCGGGAAGATCCCTTTATGTCCTATTGACATAATGGACTGTGGTGCATTCATAAGCAAAGCTGGAAGTTAAGCAATCTCTGACAGACAGAATTCTCTTAAATTTGTTAAATGCTTCCTATTCATGTGTGTGCATGCATGTTCCTTTACACTACATTTAATTGCAAGCACTTTTCTTTTAAAAATATTTTTTGAAAAGATAGTAGTAGTAGTTTACATCACAACTTTGAGACTCCCAAGGTATTTCAATGGTAAAGTCATTCTCTGCAACTTACTTTATATCATTAAGTTGTCTAAAGTACACCTTCCTATTTTGTTGTCAATTATTTTCTTCTGCTGCTTTGAAGACGAATAAATGGTTCTCGTGATTTATTCCTCAAGACATTTATAAAACCTCCCCTCATAATAAACCACAAAACAGTTTCTGATGTCAGCAAGAGCTGGTACTTATGAAAGGCCCATGAACTGATCGGAATATTTTGAAATTTTTTTATTCAGAAGTAGTAAAAACTATAATTATTACTATTATTTTTATTTCATGGAATTACTTCTACAATATCTAGTGTTTTGTTTAGATGCACACCAAATAACTGAAAATTACACAGTTAATCTTCTATTTCTTGATTGAGTGAGCATTTCATACTCAGTTCAAAATATATATACATGTGTAACATTATTTTTCATATTAATCCTTGCAACTGCTTCTGAGTGACGCTTTTTGTATCCTCTCCTGACAAAGAAGCCAGACTGTGCTTACTATAATTTTTCCTGGCCTTTGCCTTTATATCTTTCTGAGCAAATTTCAATAAAGTCATTTGATATGAGGTAGTTTACTTTGCAAGAAATTTCATATCTAGTTGTATATATTTCTGAGACTGGCCAAAAAAAACCCTGAAGCCTCATATGGATCTTTTTAAATAAACTCAGTGATAAATAGTCTGTAATCCAATAAATATTTTGGCCTGTAGTCATTTTCTCCACGGATTCTCTCTGCCATGAGAAGATTGTATTCAGAAAACTGTTAAAATATGAGCAACATTTCAAAGAATCCTTAAAAATATATTCATCTATATTAACTGCATTAAGGCAAGAAATGAGCTCATGGCAACTGGCAAATTCACCATCCTCTACAACAAACAATTACAGGAGTGTGGACTATATGCAGAAAATCACATACCCTACAGCTAAGCAGGATATTAGATTTGCCTGGTTATAAGTAAGCCATCAACTGGCTTATGGCTACACTATTTATGAGTTATGCTGTCTTTCAAGATACAACTCAGATTTTGCTTAATGCCACATGACACATTCAATTTCAATCAAGATATGGCAGATAAAAATGCTGTCTCTAATAAGTGACTCAAGTATTTAATATTTTTTGGGCTTCTTATTCTGAGTATAGGGAATTTAGAGGCAGTTCAGAATATCTTTCATTTGATATATCTAAGATATCTTTACCTACAGTATAAGAAAATCGTATCACTGTAAATTTCGCAAGATGACCTATCAGCTCTGCAAGTAGCCATGGGGAGGATTTATTTTTAAAACAGGGATGATTATTGTTGATGTCTGTGTTCCTTCTATGGAAAAATATTGAGGGATGCGCTCACTTGTAGCACTCTCATTACATCTCCATCTATGTTCCCAGTGCACCGGCACCAAGGCTTCAAGCGCTGTTTTGACCACCCCATCTCAAGGAGGATACAGACTAGAAAAGAGAGATATCAAAAATAATCAAGACTGCTTTGTTTAAGCAGAGACTCTACAGATGCAGGCAGCTGAGCTTGGAGGGAAGATGGCAGAGGGGTATTTTAATAGAGGTCTATAAGATCATGAGTGGGGGAAGATGAATACGAAACTATTGTTTGCTGCTTTTCCTATCAGTGAGATGCAGGCATCCAGGGAAATGATGATGCGACAAGTTCAAAGGAAACAAGAGGTACTCCTTCCATACAGCACAATGAGATATTACACAAGCTTAAAAATAAGCAGATTAAAAAATGAATTAGCCAAATTCCTGGAGTCCAGGTCTCAGGTACTACTGAATACAGCAGCCTGGTTGCAACCCCTGATCTAGTCAGGCCCTTAGCCAGTGACTGCCAGAATCTGGGAAGCTATCCAAGGGACGGGTCACTCACAACATGTTATGCTTGCTAAACTCCCTCCCTGAGCATCTGCAAGGGGCCATTGCTGTGTAGACAGTACTGGCCGAGACAAGCTTTTGGAGCCACTCTCTATTCCTGTGTTACGTCCTCAGCTGACTGCAAAATCTCTGCTCTGGAGCTGGTTCCACTACTGTCCTCCTGTTCAGAGTAACCACCATTTTGGGCGTCTCAGAATTCGGAAAAATGTCAGTTCTGTGCATTAAAGTAAAACTAGGGCATAAAAATCAATCTCCTGGCAGAACTAATGGGACGTTTCAGCCAAATTCACACAAAGGAGGATATGCTTAGACTTTGGCAGGTTTCTTTCTTTTTTTTTTTTTTGTGGAGTTTCACTATTTTGTGTGGCGCTAGGACACCCCACTGCATAACAGTGGTGAGGAGAGTGTTGCACTCACTCCGCTTGTACCTCCACAGCGAGATTGCCTGGCTCTTACCGTGCACAGCCTCAGAGAAAGCCTGTCCGGAAGCTGCTTGATAATGGGAGAGATGACACTAGATAAAATATTCCACCACAGGCACCAGAAGGGGAAGATGTTCAGTCACCAAGTGAGATAGCATGTGGAGGCAATCACATGTCCCTATTCCTGCAGCTGCTTCAAACTTTTGTGCTTTGTTGTGCCCTGAATGTGCTCCAAGTAGTCTGCTGGGGCTGGGGCATAAACCGAGATAGGCATCTGAACTCCTTACACGTGTCTTAAGTGCTTTCCGTAGTAAAAATGTTTCTGAATCTCCTCTAGGGAAGTAACTGGCCCTAGTCCTTTGCAAACCATTTTCACTGGGGTGGTTTTAGTTATTAATGTCAAGAATCCACTGAAATACATTGCCTATATGTGCCCAAGTGTCAAAAAACTGTACGGGTGGCCTACAGCTAAACTCACAGTTATGCCAAATCAAACCCAAAAGATGCAAGAGAGTAATCTCTAGATGAAATTTTGTGACATTCAAGTGATCTGATGAGATTACCATAATGTTCCCAACTGGCTTCAGCATACAGGGGAAAAAAATGAAAGAAAAAAAAAAAAGAAAACCTTTCCGGTTCTTTGTTGTCACTAAGGCTTGCCCAGTTACACTTTGAATTCCAACTAGACAATACCCAGAAATTTTCCACTTTGTATCAGGGATGAATCAAAAGCCACCCAGATTTTTTTTTTTTTTTTAAATAATGTTACAAATCTCATTCAAAGTTTTAAGCACCATGCGCCTATCAGCCATCTGCTAGTGTTGGATAGGATGAGTAGGAAAATAAATATTTTAGCATGAATTCAATTACTGGCTCTTCTTACCCAGGCAAAATAAAATCTCTTTATAATACTATGAAATACAGCCAGCTGCAATGGGTAATGAGCAAGCTCTTGCACTTAAGGGACTGTGGCTCAATTCCATTATCTGCCAATCAGGATACTAATCACAGAACAAAGCTCCCTCCCGCTTCTGGGAAGGAAGGAAGGAAACCCAAAAAAGGAAAAACAACAAAAAACCCCACAGCCAAGGGAAAAAAAAAAAAAAGGAAAGAATAAAGCAATTGCCCTTAAAATTAAAAATATGCAAAGCAAGAGTGCAAAACTCGTAACAGCCCTAGAGCTGACAGTTTGCCTTAGAAGTCAAAAGAGATTCCAAATGCTTCCTTGAAGGAATAATACACGATTACAAACACATCAAAAGCACAATCTGCCAGAAAGGAGAGAACAAAGGTAATAAAAAACAGTCTGAGAAATGCATTTTCTAAAAGCAGTCATGAAATAAGTTCATTGGTAACCTACTCCAATATATCTAACAGGCAGTTAGTGGAGTACATTAGTGATGGAAACACATTCACAAAAGAATATAGGTAAGACGAGGTCAAACCTTAAATCAGTGCCAGTACATTGACTTTGCAGGAACATCACAGATATTTATCATGATGGGGTCTGACCCAGAAAAGCTCAGTAATAGTCTCCCCAGGAAACCTGACTCCATAATAATGAAAAAGATCAGGTATTGTCTATAGAAAATGTGTGTTTGAGTACACGGGGCACACACAGAAACCACCCGCCCCATCAGCCACATGCAATGCGCACAGAAGGCACTGGTTCCTGAAGATGTACTAAATACAAAACATGCACTCATGCGCATGTAACACAGATAGGAGATGCAACTTAGACCTTTGTATTCTGCGTGCAAAAGTGACAGTTGCAGCAGTATCTAATATTCTCCAATCTATGCATGGTCAGGCATTTTCCACAGAAGCTGCAAGTCCCTGTGCGTTCACTTTAAGCCTACCCACATAATGCTTGCCTCTTTCTCTTGCTTTTTGCAGACCTTTAAACACTGGATACAGATCCCCAAGGAGATGGACACCCCAGGTTGAACGCTGTCAATGTTTCATATAGGGAAATTGGATGTGAGCAGCTATTTCCACCCCTGTACCCACAATGTCATTCTAGCAGTGTTACTTTCCACCAGAACTCACCTTTCCCTTAAGCAGCATCAAAGCAATGTGGAGGCACAGGCTTGCTAACCCACCCACTGTTCCCTCGGCTTTTTCTGTTCTTCCTTCATGCAGGTCAGAAAGCCTCAGCCACTAACAATTTCACATAACCTGGTAGTTACCATATATTTTTTGTGACAAGAAAACTAAAAAGAAGACAGGATATCTATAAGTGAGAGGTGCTTTTGCTTGAAAGGCACTCCTAGTTCCTGGTGAAACAGCTATCGAGCGAATCTTGTGACAAAATATGTCTGTGTCACATCTCTAATAAAAATACAGCAGTCGCACAGTTCATTTTACAGCACAATTGATAAATGGATTGGAACGTTTCCTGCAGAGCTAATAGCACCAGATACAACTTCTCCAAACTTTTCCAAGACAAAGGGTAACATCAGCAATATCTGCTTGAGAACGAGACCAAACAAGTTTGCCAATAAAATTGAACATGCTGAAGGAAAACTCCAGCAACAGGCAAGATGCTTAAGGAAGTTTCAGCCAAGTCAATGTGCATGCTGGACCTAGTGGGAATCCGGGTCTATTTCCTGGCTCTGCTGAAACTTCCTTTGTGATCTTGGCTAAGGTCCCTAAGAAACCTGTCTTCTCAGTTAGTAACGAGACATGGAAATAGGAGGCTGAATGTCTGTGTGTGACAATCCTTGCAAAACGGGGAAGACGAATGAGAAAATGTTTTCTGCCTGGAATATCCAACTGTACTGTCTCTGCCATGAACTATTCCTTACCTAGCAATGAGCACAGAGCACACACTAAGGCTTTGATGCTGGTCATGGTCCATAGACTGTATTTTAACATAAACAATAATGAATGAAAAACATTTTCCAAAGTGTCTTTTTCTGGCTGAGTATAAAACTTACAAATGCAGTAGACAAACTCGCAGTGTTCTTTAAACATATCTATAAAATTACTTCGAAGTAGGAGAGAATGGTTTATTATTTCAAAGTGGTGCAGCTTTAAACACTGGGAAAGTATTCCCCGTATTTCCCCCCATTCTTTAACAATGGCAATGAATGTCATAAATCTCATTTTAAATCTAGTGCTATGTACACATAAAAAGTGTTACATTTATTCTGAGCCTGCAAAAGGTTACTGGGAATGAATCTCAGGCTAAATATATTTATATGCAGTGATAAAGCCTTATTCTACATTAAAATCACTCTGACAGTTTATGCATTCAAGGCTTCACCAATATAAATAAAAGAAAGTCTTGTTATTATAAAAATGGAATTGGAAATAGAGCAATGATGGAATAAAACTTTGAGATAAATTAAAGACTTGATAAAACTCTCACATCCTCAATGAACAATACAGTGACACTAGTGAGATTATAAGTCACTTCATGTGGCTACATTTTCTAAGAAAGTTTTTTAATGAATTATCCTTTGAGAGTCACAGTCAAGCACACACACACAAGAAAAGATGATATTAAAGAGGAAGGTAACAGGGGGTTGCTTTTCAGCATTGCTCTCTTAGGTTTGCCTCTGTGATTCCTGCTAAACAAAGGAGCCATACAGTTCAGATCTCTTTCAGCTCTGAAAGGTCCTGGTGTGAGCCTGACAAGGTCAACTAACAAAGGCAGGCTGCCAAGGATGCTTGGGCAGCAACAGCCCGCTGCGAGAAGGGCTGCAGGATCTCAGTGGGCTGCCTTTCTCCCTCAGCCTGTCCAGTAAGCCCTAAAGCACACAGGAGAGAAAATCACTCCAAGTCACACTGAGGCAGAGCCTGAGGTGTTGCAAATCAGCCTCTACAGGCAGCTGCAAGCTCCAGCCTTTCCCAGGCCTGCTTCTTTGCTGTCCCACATGCCACAGCAACGTATTTCCAATTTCAGTGCTCTGACCCAGACCCTACACGTCAGTACCTCCATCTTCACTGGTACTGAGTTTGTCCTGCTCCATTGCTGGGTCTCCTCAGCTGGTCACAGCATACCGAGCTACTCTCCTTGCCTCTGCTTTTCCCCATCAGTCATCTTTCAGCTCCACTTCTCCATTTCTTCTTTTCTCTCTGATCACCCAGTTTCATGATCTAGGCTGCTGTTGTAATGCCTTCTTCAAGTGAGACCGATGCAAGGTTTTCAGGCTCCAGCTCTGCTTTGCTCCACTCTCAGTAGAAATCCACCTCCTAAAACCCTTCTACTCTCACCGGAAAAGTGTAACTCCCCCAGATTCACACAATAAAGAGCAAAGATCATAGTGTTCCCCAGAGCCTGGGCTAATCCATATCTGGTCCTGCCCAACAATCTCATGTCTACACCCAGAAAATAGGAGAAAGCAACTCTCCATTCCCAAACATGGTATTTATTTCTCCTGTACTTTGGGAAGAAAAGAAAGGGCACAACATAAAACAGACTTCATTTGGTAAATAAAACAGTGAAAGACTACAGAGTGGCAGCTAGCCCACTGGCTAATTCATTAATCCCCCTGTGGTCCCCTTGTTCCAGGTGAATGCCTAACCTACAATTTGTTTGGCCTAGAGTTTGTTTGGCTTCAACTAGCCTTTAATTATTTATACAAAATGAAAGTCTAACAAGAAATAATGACCAGGGCATAAGTCCCCTCTGGAAGTCAGAAGGTAACAGCTTGAACCAGGATCTCTTAAACCACACATGCTGGTTCCAACCAATCAAAACAGTTTTTGACTGGAAAAAAAATTAATCCTACTGATAAAGCCAATGAAACCAACATGCTTCTGGAAAAAAGACCCAGAGCTGACTGTGACACACAGGCCATAGCTGACAGGAAGGAGTTGGACTTTCTTTTCTACAATCTGTATAGCCACTGCATCAGCTCCAGGCTGAGGGATTCAGGCAAGTGGTTATGAGCAGAAGAAATGTCCATAAAAGAAGACTGAAGGGACATGTGAAGAACGGAGGACAAAGTAGAGAAAAAGTAGACAAAAAAAGGGGGACAAAGAAGACAAAAATGTAGAAAAAGAACAGCAAGAACAATGCAAAAGGGGGCAGATAAAGGGAGAGAGGAGAGGAGCAAGACAGAAAATCCATCTTGCCAGAAACAAACATTTCTTATCAGTTAGAGGCAAGTGGTACCTCTGCAAAATTCAATTTCAAATGTCAGGAGAGAAGTGATAGGGAAGGAATGAATCACCTACATAAAGGTACAAGTTCCTTAATGTTTGAAAAATCAACACTGGGAGGTGCAGAGAAGTCTGAAGGACATAGGGTTTTGAAACGAAGGTGGGGCTAGCATTAGGAATGAGAAAACTTTCATCACTTGAGGTAAGATAGTAAGTAGCCTGAGCAGCTCTGAAGCTCTCTCCACACCTCTCCAGGTCATCTGTCTGCGGTCTGACTGTCATTGACACTCACAGATACCTTTGCATGCAAGAAAGAGATTGGCGACCCCAGATTAACACTAAAGACAAGTCCTATCTTGCTGGTTTAGAAAAGCCAACATAGTTCTCCTGAGTCAATACTGACAGGTACATCTACTTGGGAATGTAATATTCTACATGTTCTGGAGTCACCCTGTGGCAATCGCTTAGACCTCCTGGTTCCCAATGCTACAGGCATTGCACACTGGCCGGGATGCTCCTGTAAGCTCCACCAAGGCTCTTCTCATCGTGCATTACTAGCATACCCCCGTGCTTTGAGCTCATAGCCTGTACGTGGCCTCTGAAAGAAGAAAAACCTCATAATTAGGTTCTAAATAAGACCTTAAAAAATGCTACTTAAGTGCTTCCCTAAGGCTAGGATTCCCCCATCCCAATATTTCCTCTTATTGTTATTTCTTGTGCACAAGGAATTTTAGCTACATAGAGAGTATATCGCTACCTGAAAAGGGATCAATATTAATATGGAAGAGAGAAAGAGAGAGACAACCTCACAACAGTCACTGAAGTCCTTTGTAACATTTCTCCAATGCAGGCCTTCTCTGGCGAACTTTTTACATAAAAAAATAAAAAGTATCAGAAAGTATCAGTACAGAGAATCAGTGGCACACAGTAACTGTACGTAGATCCATCAAATAATGAATAGGACTCAAGACATTACTTATCCTATAACAGAGGGTTTTCCTTTCAGGAAATAAGTAATTTAAGACTGAAATTTTCTGTCTCACATTTGAATCTAGATGAAAAGAGGAAGGCGTGTTGAATGGAAATTGCCCCTTACAGAACCAACCTGCCTGGACATTTTAAGACACCAGGTAACAGTTAGTTGTGACACAGCTATATAGCTTCTCGACTAGATATAAGACCAAAAATATAACCATGTAACAGAGGTGAAGGTTTTATACTCACTGCCTACACATCCAAACTCGTAACAGCAACAATGTTCAGTTTGCTTTCTTTTTCTTAAACTATTTTTCTTTGGAAATATAGTGAAACACCAGAAAAATCTGTGTGTGGCAAAAAAACCATGTCACCACAGCATAGATCGCTGAATGGCAGCAAATGGGCTGTCAGCCCTTCAGAATAAATGCATGCACCCATCTGCAGGAGGCTTCTCTCTTCTGGCCTAATTTTTGGAGGATGCCTAAAAAGGGGACAAACAACTCAGAACAAACTCTTTGTCCTGTATATGGTATGGAATAAAAGATGGACGTTATTTTGCCTGTGGGGAAATTCTGTGCTCAGCAACACAAAAAACTTCTGGCAGCTAGACAGGCACCAGCAAGGCAACGTTACAAAGATGACAGCCAACTGTGTCCTTTAATTGCTAGGCCACCATATAACATAATTTCTCTATGTTATTTAAAGCATACAAAAAATGCAACTAACAGAGTTTTCCAAGATACTGATGAAATGGCATTTGTTCCTTTCAAAGCTTCTTTGACAAGACAGGAATACTTCATGCTGGGAAGGCTGCCACTGCAGGACCATAGCTTCCCAGAAGTGTGAAACTCCCATTTCTGAAACTGCAGACCTGTCACATGCCAGACTTGAAAATTCATGACAGTTTGGGGTGGTGGGGTTTTTTTTTGCTTTGGAGTTTTTTTGTGTGGGGTTTTTTTTCAGTGGGTTCGTTACTTTTGGGGCTTTTTTAAGGAAAGGAGTTGCTGTAGTTGCCTTACTAAATCCAACCTGGGATTTTAAAAAAATTATGCTCTCCACATAAGACCCAAGGCTCTGAGTTTTGATGAAGAAAGATGCTTCTCTGCCAAGTTGATAGGGGTTCATTATTTTCAGGAGTTTTAACTAGAAAGAAGAAAACCACTAAAACAAAACAAACAATGATTTAAGGTATGCAAAGATGTAAAATGTTAGAACGAGCTTTTAAAATCTGTCAGGCTCCTTGGGTCGGCCTGGAATTATAAAGGAATTTAAGCAGTGAGTTGTCACTCATTTGGATGAGTGTCTCCTACTCAAAATGACCGTACTGACTGTAACTTACTTGCAATGGGACTACAGTTCTTCACTGGCACTGGATCAACTGACATCAGTGAGAATGCTCACTATTTATCATGTATATAAGCAGCTACCTTTCATAAAAGAGTGGAATTGCCCACATTTGAAATGAGATAGAAGACAAGGGGTGCTCTCCGGAAACATAGTCATATCTGTTTGCTGTCCTATTTTTCAATCTCCAAGCTTGCAAACAGGTGACACAAACCACACAAATGTGTGGTGCATTACCAAGAAAAGAGAGCATCTGTTTTGCTGTGTGTCATGACACAATATGGAGGATATTTTCAAAGGTGTAGTTTTTATATTAACCAAATAAACTTAATTAAAACTGCTTCCCATTACTAGCAGTAATTCAGTCTGCAGTCTCCATATACTTTCTTGATATCTCCAGGATGCAATAGTACTGATGGTTTAACAAAAGGTGCCTGAGGAATGTTTTACGCTTATATTAAAATAGTATTTTTCACACCGTTTCCCATGTGAAGATGACCATATTGGGTGAGCCAAAGGAAGCACTGGCAAAGGAATTCCCTTCAAGAGGATACCAAAATTAAGCTTGTGCATTTACCTTCTAATAAATAACCTTCCTACAACACCAAATACAGTCGTAGAAGATACAGAATCTGTGCTGATGAAATAAGACATGATTCATCTTGACCTAACTCCCACAGAAAGCAGTGTCACCTCCGTGTATCAAGGGGAGCCAGTCAGAGGTCAGTACTGTGGGGTACCACTTTAGGGTTGCAAAGCTTAAGGATTCCCAGTCCTGTGTGTTGAAAACAACTCCTACAAGTTTCTGTAGTGCTATAGTTTTAATAACAAAGTGATGCTCACCTACTACCACCAAATTTTGCCTTGGTTTGGGTGGGTGCCACAAAGGAACAGGTTCTCTGGGCTCTTATTTGATGACATACATTGATAGAGAAGAGGAGCTCTAGAGAAAATCACTGAAACAAAAGTCAAGGAAGGTCTCAGTGACTTCACATCACCACAGGACTCTGCACACCACAGCTGGGGGAACAACTACTGCCTTAGCACAGCCTTCTAGCTATAGTAGAAGTTTCCACTACCATAAAAGCATGTAGTAAGAAGATCAGGGAAGAGACTTGCCACTTTGCTCCAGCAAGGGAACAAAGTCCTACAAACTTTTCAACACTGACGCTGCCTATATCCCAAATCCAAGATCCTATTTCTCTAGAGGTACCTTAGACTTGTTACAAAGTCAAAGAACCTTGGCCCAAGGACTACTGCTACTGCTTTGCCAACAACAATAACTATTTTCTATCATGAATGCAGTCCTGCAGTTACGTTTCTAAATCCCCCAATTAGGGAGTTGCTAAACAATACTCTAATTCCCAGACAGCACCAGCAGAAACTGATATTTGAACATTTTGAAGCAGAATATTTCTCTTTATCCACTTTCTGAAGCTTTCTGACTATACACACACACACACAAAAAGAAGGTCTGGTAATCCATGGCTGATAATCCACGACCGATAAAAGCATTTTGCCTCTGGCTAATCCAGTTCATAGAAAAGATGGCTGCTTTGTGATCCCAACTACTTCCATGGATTGTTACACTAGCATTTTATTTTCTTATACTCTGGCAGCATACAACTCTAGAATTACACTTCAGGCTACTGATAAAGTTAGCTTCTCCCCCGCTTATTGACCAATCACTTTATCAAATGGCTCTCTAATCATTTTAAAGACTCCCCCTGTCATGGCAAATGGTGTCATAAAGAACTGACCCAGGATTTTGTTTTACTGGGATGTGAAAACATAACCTAGAGGGATGATTAAATCTTGTCTCTTATTAGATAGCCTAAGGTACCACCAGAGAGAGAGCTACCCTAAGCTGGGTATCTGCTCAACCTTCTGAAGTAATCAAAGCAGTACTATTTTACATAAGGGTTCCAGGAAAATAGCATATATCTCTTAGGATGTCTCTGGCTTTTCTTGTTTTCATCACAATGCTTATCTGAAATAATTCCAGAGTGCTACAAGCACAGGATTGAGCACAGGGAATTCCCAGGCATCCATTCAGAAGCTGTAACATAGGACAAAATGACTGAGATACGATTAGCTTCTGTGTAAATTAGTTGTCCTAGGCTCCTTGAACAGAGAGTGGAGACACAGACATCTCATCCAGTCCTAGCTTGTAATGAACTGCCTTCTGGAAAAGTCTCTCTCTCTTTTTTTTTTTCTTTTTTGGCCTACAGAGGACACAAAGGGTTAGACAAAAAACGCAGCTCAGAGAGCTAATCATAAATTATGTGGATCCTCATCTTACAATTCAGCCAGTTTTTAGAGACAATGCTTGGCTTTGCCAAGAAACAGCATTCCTGAGAAAATGGAAGCAAAGGTGAACCAGAGCAGCAAGGGTCCTTTATATGCATAAAGAGGCCATGGGTATTTCAAAAATCATAGGCACACGAAGCCTATTAAAAATTAAGATGTTTAACACACCAAACTTGAAGGAGGTGCATTTCTTAATCCCTGGTAAGGCCAGTCTGTTTTCGAAATACTAAATACCTTTGCAGATCTGGTCCAACACCTTAGAGGATGAGAAACACACCTCTCTGACAGACTACACGCTAACATGGCATCTGCTTAGTTGCCAAACCCTGAGCTCTCTATGGCACCCTTTGAAGCACTGGGAGATGTTAGTAGTGTTGCTGGTGTGCTGTTATGGCAATGGAGCTTCAAAAAGCTCTGTTCTTCAGTAGGCTTCTTTCTGGAGCGATATATATAACAGTATGTTAGCTGTAACTGGCCTTCAGTCCTTTAGCTTCATCTCTAATACAGGGATAACAATTTCTACCCTCTGCTGGTTTAGTCTTCAGTATATAAGAAGCTTGCTTTTAAGGAGTAAAATTGCAATTGATCCTATTCATACATTTGGAGCAACTTTAAAGTAGAATAAGCATCTTGCTAATAATATTTTACAGAGAGTATTCAATGTGAATGTCAGGGACACTCTGAATGTCAGGAAACAAAATTATAATAGACTCATCTTCACAAGGAGAGACGGGAGTGGAGAGACACAAGATCAAAATCTGAGTCAGTTGGAGTGACGCAGAAATTGTTCCGAAAATGTCAACTATTTTTCTTGGGATATATTAAGACTAGACTTTTTATACTCATGGTGGGGTTGGTGGTTTAGGGAGAGGGGTTGGTTTGCTCTCCTCAAACTAGGAGTTTTCTTCCTTCTGGATTATACAAAAACTGAAAGAGTTTGCAGTTTTTGAAAACTGGAAACCTAAGACTTGTGAGAAAAGCACTCCCATAGTTTGATAGCTTTTTATTAGAATTTTTGGTCGGGGATGAGGAAGCCACTAAAACACCATTGTCAGATACACGCTTACAACTTCATGAGGTGAGTGCTTGGGGAAAAGTAATCAAACACTTATACCCTTAGTGAAAGAATAAAAACTTGAAAGCAACAATACTGAAACAGACCTTGGATGGACAATAGCAAAAGCCTAGATAAAGAGGTAACAGTGGGTTTTTGCTGGATGAAGTATTGGCCAGAATTTCTCATGTGCTTCTCAGTGACACATCTAGGAGGAGACAGAGTTACGATGTGTTAATAAGGGTTTATATCTAACCTGCTGACACCTAGGAGAAGACATTCAACTTCACACAAATCTGTATGAGCTATTAAAGATAGGGAAAAAAGTCTTATCTATAAAAAAAAAACCACCTTTGGCCTTTTATTCAGGAAAAAAGAAACCAGCAAATAGTACCCATAGAACCCCACAAGTCTAAATAACAAGAGAAATTCTTTTGAAGAGAAAAAAAAAAGGAAAGAAAAAAAATCATGTTTGGATTTGGGTTTTGGTGGTGTTGTTTTTAAGAATTCCAAAACTTCCTGCAATGGACACAACACTATTTCAACAGGAAAATTTCCTACCAGCAGAAATGTGATCGAAGAGAAGCACCATTTTACAGACAAAGTCCACATTAAAAAAACAGTAGGGAAAAGACTAGGAAACCAGAGGTTATAAACATGAATGACAGGGGGAACTGTTTTTCAATTCTCAGAAGGAAATAATGAGGACAAGCTCTCCCATTAAATTGAGAAAATGAAGGTGAAAAGTAAGTTCAAGGGAAAACACCTTGATATTAAGATAAATCAACTGCCCATCTTTTTATCCAGCTCTGATAGTCCCAGATAAGCACACGCAATTTCCCAAAGTCCACATTGAGAATATGATCTGCTGGCAACTGATGCTGTTTTAAAATGAGCGGGCTCTACTACAAGGCTGATCCCATTAATAACTCCTGCAAGACCCCCAGTTAAGCAGTGGATGATCCATCACGTGGCGCATGTAACACTGCATAGAAAAAGACTTAAGAAGCACTCTGGAGAGAACAATCCTGCGCTGGAGGGGAGATGGACGGGGCGGTCTATAAATCCTTTTCCTCTGTAACTTCTGTAATTAAGCAGAACACATTGCTCATTCTTATGAATCAAACATAATCCTGCTGTTGTCTTGACTGTACAGGATTTGCAGACTCTAACTGTTTTAATGACAATGCACCAAAGAAAGCTTTTTCTTTGCTTTCACAGACAAATCCAGAGTCCGCATCAGGAGGGAAAGAATCCAGTGGTGTGTGAGGGATTTTGGCCTTATAATTATCATTCCAATTCTAGCATATTCCTTTATTTGAATTTTACTTAAACAGCTTTAACACTGAAGCTACAGTGGGGTGTGCAGAATGGAGAAATAAAAAGGAAAAAAAACGCACGTTTTCCATTGGAAAGAGATGCAGGAACCCTTATGATACAATGCAGCTTCACTAACTCAAATACATACTTGCAGACATGCATGCATATATAAGAAAGTAGGTGCAAAAAAAAAAAAAAGAGAAAGACAACACTCTGCTATCTGCTAATGAGTATTTGCTAGTGCTAGCCTTTGCTAACGGATGTTCATGGTATCAAAGTAAAGCCCTGTACAGATACTTACCATCACATTAATGGTTCTCCTGAACTCATTTTATCTACCTTTGCCAGTCCAGAATGAGTTCTGCCCTTTCCCTTTCTCCCTAACTTTCAAATGAGCCAAGTAAACCTGGGCATTTGTTGGTTTGGGCATGTTTTGGTCAGACTCCCTAAGTGCCATAGCTCTGGGATTCCCACAGCAGCGGCTTCCACAGAAGTCTGCCCACCTCCATGAACCTGTTCCCTCCTCTAAATGATTGTAGTATCAGTGACTGGGGAACTAGGGAGAGGAAGGGTCTGTCTTAGTTGTGCCAAAGCATAAGAAATACCAGAAACTTTGTCATTGATAGAAAGGTCGTAAGCACTGATGTGCTTTGAGACCTTCTGATAATTCCTGCAGACCTTCTCTCTCCCTACACAAACATAAAATGTAAGATCTTTTTACTGGGAATCTTTAATAGTACCCATAATCCATGATCCAAAGAGCAACTTCTCTTCACATTTTTCTCTGCTCTAGTAAAAGTACTGAAATAAGTATTTGCCATTATATTTTTCCTTCTTGATACACCAGAGATGGCAACTCTTTTCCTTACTGAGAGCCAAGGGTTCCTTCTAACCCCACTTGCCAACCACATGTTAATGCCCTGATTGTGTTTATCTGCTACACTGCAGAAAACTAAATCATTACAGGCTACATGAAATTGGATTGCAGGCCACACCTGGGCCATGGATCATGAATTCTCCACCCCTGATGGCTTGTAAGGCAGATGAGGACTTGCTCAAACGGCAAATGCTGGTTTGTTTATAAAATGAGTCAATAGAAAGTGAAAAATCTGACATCTCTGAGAACAGAGCACTCTCCACCTGCCACGGCCAAGGAGTTTGCTCGTTGTGGTGCAGTAGTTTAGCAGCTGCACAAATATCGTAAGTAAAATATATGGCATTATCTTTTCCTTTGAAATTCGTATAATTCTGATCAATAAACTATCACAGTTTTGATGCACAGAAGAATTTTCTCCTGAGGCAGTATCATAAAGTGATAGGCTCTTTTAAGATCTCATCCCAGATTCTCCATGACTCCACATGAATGCAGACTGAAGGCAAATACTGATACTGCTAGAAATGCTTTAGACAGTTAGTGATTCTTCCACTTGAAAGATAAATGCAAAGAATCCCTGCTCAGAAAGAACTCAGCTGCATAAATGATATTAGGAAGCCAGGCAGCCTCCAGCTTTAGGTAACCTAGCTTGAGAAAGCCGTAAGTGATTTTTGGAAGCAATGAGAAGGTGGCAAACTGTGGGAGGAGATGCGCTCCTTTTGTGATGGCTCTGCAGCCAGCAGCCCGCAAGGCAGAAATTCTTACTATACCGACAAGGGTTTCCCTTGGGAGCGTCAGTGCTCTTCTGCTTGAGAGGGGCAGAGCTTTTTGCCCTGCTTCCACTAGGAGCCAGTACGTGGCAGCCCTTGCACTGCCTGCAGAGACTGCTGAAATTAAAAGAAGTGTTCCCACTGCATTTGGGAGGGTTTGGAAAACACAGAAAGTTGAGGAAACACTCTTGAGCCTAGACAGTGCTAAATGTAAAAGGGATCTCATACTTTTTCTTCCAATGGATATGCAAAAACACTCAGAGTCCACTGCTCCAAACCTCATTTGTTTGTTCCTCAGTGCAGTATAAATTGCATACTCCTCATGGCCACTGCATTAACTCATGCATCATCCTCCCCTGCTCTACAGAAGACATCAAGGCAATTTACGTGCTGAGCCCCAAACTGCAGGCTAAATTTGATTTACTTTCTCTTGTGCCAGCTGCTGATTCAGGATCTCTGCAGCCACACAAGGTACCGTCTCGCCTGAAGTTTTTCTTATGGGAATGTTGTAGACAGCCACGAAGCACAGAGGACTACACCTAGTACTCCCACATAGTACTGCTTTTACCCATTTTAGGAAAGCTGCTTCTCCATTCTGTGCCCCATTTCCTCCCTTCTCCACTCAAGAAATCTCACATTAAGACAAGAGACTATAAACTCTTCATATCTGTAACACCCTTTTTGTGTACTGGTACAGCATCTAACATATCAGATCTCATCTGGTATTCTTTTCATTATAACTAGTACTCAAAGTCTGGCTGATTGACTGCAGAAAACCACAAGCTATTTGCACTTCATCTGAAGATACCCTAAATCCCATGCAAATGAGGGACAGATACTTGTTTATCTACACAAGCAAGGACTTTAAATTCAAAGGAAGTGACAGTAATTCAGATAATACACAACCACTGTGCAAAATTATGTGCTGAGTTGCTGCCATTACTCTTTCACTAATCTGTAATATGCAGAAACTGTGAATATAATGAGCTTCATAATTATTTTGTTCTCAAAATTCCTTACTTTTTGGTAATGACATTTTTTCAAATGACAACTTTTATACCATGTCCCTAGTCAATCATGTCAATTCTTTGAAAGATGTACCTAAAGTAAAATAGTAAAATCAAGAGAGAGAAGGAGAGGTTGATTTATCTCAAGGACTATGCACCTTAAATAGTCAGTAAAATATTAAACATCCCTATCAATAACAGGTGGACCGTATTATAAGCTTCCTCATAACTGGAGTTCCTAGGAACAAAATGACATCTTCCTGAAAAGGTGTCAAGAATTTCATTTAGTCCCTTTTATAGAGGGGACCATCAATCTATCTTAACGTTTATTGGAGAGAAAATAATTGTCTTTTCTTTTTGGCAATGGTATTTCATTATATGCAGTAGGATAAATAACTACAGTTCAAAGCAAAATAAGATGAAAATGTCCCTGTATTTTTTTCCTGGGGTTTCTTTTCTTCTTCTTGTTTAATTTCATGATGAAAAAATAAATTATAATTAAATTAAGCTTGATTCTGATTTAAATGCACATCTTAAAGTGAAGGCAGAGAAATGAGTTTCGTTTTCAAAGTTGTTATATCCCAATTGATCTTCCACACATTGGCATTATTATCTGATTGTGAAGATATATGCATTTATCAAAAGCTAGAGCCATCTGTCTCAATTCTATGTAATTTCATTACATATTCATCATTTATCTAGTCTGAGTATGTGACATGGGACCCTACTGACTAGCAATTCTATACTTATTATCACTTCACACTGTGTTTGGATGGACACGAGGCTGTCGACTTCCATTCATCTACTTTTGATGTAAAAATCATCATCTTGGGATAAGCCTCAGAGCTCCTGAATAATCAGGCCACACTGCTATGTAAATATAGAGGCACAAGCATTTTTATAAAAAAGCCTGCAGCATTTATTCCTGCTTGTCTTTCACCATCAGTAGGCAGATGTCACCCTGCAGATGCACCTGGGGAATGAAAGTATAAATCTCAGCAGACTGGCACATCTGTGTATGCAGGCACACACTGTCCAAAGGTTACTGTTACACTGTCAAGCATGACTCTTCTGAATGTGGAGATGGGCAGGAGTAAACGAATGCAAGGAGAAGTTTTCTAACCCAGGAAACACCAGTCATGGTTGCCGGAAGGTCTAGCATGATTAGGGAGTAGGGGCTGCATCAACCCATTGCAAATCTAAAGGTGCTTAACTTCAGTCTATCAGAGTAACCTGAAACTACCAGTTCGTTTCAGATGGACTTTGGAGAAGTCATTGCCTGTACAACAGTATTTTGAACACTTGACAGCATAACCAGCCATCTTCTTACCTCTCTATTCTCATAATACAGCCATTCGTTTTGCTCTGTGTGTGCTTCAAAGGGGGAGATAGAGACAGCTCTGCGCCATTTGCTCCCTGGGTACAAACAACTGGCACCAGCTGACAGCCTGGACTCCATGTGCTTCCTGTGTTCATAAATTATCTACTGCATTGAAACAAAGACGATAAAGATAACAAAAGACAGTGTTTTATTCATGTGGAACTGAACTCTGATTTTGAAAACGAGGTGAAGTGATGGTAACTACTGCATAGACAATTATTTGTCTACTTCACATAAATTTACTTTGACTGTACCCAATCCCAGGTTGCAAATGCTTTTTGTGAATGCTGCAGTGAGCAGGCTACCAGGCAAGAGTATGTGTTTAAACCTACGGCTACTGGAGAGTACTTAAATAGGTAGAATTTGGTTTTGTGAACATGAATATTCACACTGGAAATTTCATTTTAAGAATCAGGCTCATCCTATCTGGAAACACAAAGATAGGCTATGATTTGTCTGTCAAAAGGATACATATCAAAACATGTCTCAAACTGCACATTATGCACACTTGAAATTTATGAAGCATCTGTAGGGATGGTAAGAGACAGGATTTTATTCCCAATGGCTATTAGCTCTGCCGCTTTTCAGAAACTCCTTTCATTGCTGTTTTCCCGTCAGTTAAATGGGTATGAGAGCACTCACCTTCATCTGCAGATTGCTCTGATATCTACGAGACAAAAAGTTCTGTATACCAAATCAACACCAATAGCAATCAGCTCAGTAACGCAAGTGACAATGACTGATTAACTCAGAAGCAGGAAAAAAGGGCTGCAGTTGACAAATACACCTTGTCACTAAGCAGAGGTCTGCTTGAACAGTTCAGTGCACTGAGATTGAGCCTAAACTCCCAGGACAGTTGCTGAACCCACTGGCCAGATGTTCATGGTGGCAGGCAGTCTCCATCTGTTGGGTGCAGGGATTTGCACAGGGAAAGAGAGTGCACAAGTTCACACACAGTAAATTCACATCCCACTCACCATCTTCATGCAGACAGACCTCATGCTGCCAGCTTCTTTCCCAAGGAGGCATAACATATTTTAGTATATGGAAACCATGGCCAGGAAAATCTAAGTGATGCAGAAAACAGTAATGGAGCCTACTCCCAAACCACGATAAGGGAAGCCATGTGGGAAGTCGCAATGGCAATGGTCCGCAGTGAAAGTAAAATCCAATAATCTATAATAGATGGATCCAAAAACTAAGACCTGAGACCCAGGGGGAAGCACTGCCTGACTATGCACAAGTTGGTTGCAGGTGTGTGGCATGACTAGATGTACAAGTACATGGTGTTTGATCCAAGAGCTCAGTCAGAGAAGACAGTGCTACAGGGTAAAAATGATCGCCACCCCAAAGCAAATGGTCTATTCTTACGGAAAGCAATGCAGGGCTGTGTGCAGTCCTTGAGATAGCTCTGAGCCTACCGATATGTGTGCACCAGGAAAAGGGGTCAGGGCTCTCTAGATCTGCAGCAGTGCTGCCAAGAGACCTCAGCTTGGCATCCAGCTCTGGCACCAGAACAGAAAATGCTAGCTTGGGGCTTCTCAACACCACAGTGCACTGTGCAGTCTACAAATGTTGTAAATCACCTGGATGCCTTTAAAACTGTTACCTGCACTCTTTCTAAAACCAACTTCCTGACCACTGAAAGCCATTAAACTCCATTACATCACAAGTTAACTGTAATGTTGCGTTCAAGTGTTTGTTTGGAAAACTAAACTCCTTTTGCTTTCCATACTGTAACAAGAAATGGTCCCTTTCTGTATTTTCCCCACCTTGTCCTATGCTGTCAAATAATGGTTGCCTTTACCTCAGCTCTTTAGCTAAATTTTCATGACTGAACAGTTTCTCCTCTGGTTATTTGAGGCAGTCTTCACTGACTTTACAAAGTGCTTCATAGTCCTGACAGTAATAAAGCATATTTTAACAATTAAAATATTTAACTCAAAGGTCTGGTTCACTTCAGTTAAAGTTTAGAAGTGCCTGTGTACGCACACCGGTTTTAAAGTGTCCTTCCTTACCAAAGTCACAGATTCTGGCAATGAACCCTCCTGTAACTATAACATTTAGACACACGTCAGTCAGAATTAGGAACGGAATGCATGCCGAGAACCACTGAAAAGCTGGTCATTTTTAACTGTAACTACTAGGTCTCATCTTTAATTACAATCCAAAGATTTCTTTTTCCTCTGTGCCAAGCATTCCTGTTAGTTCTTATAATTATAGTGAATACTTACTAAAAATTAAGCCACCTACACAAATCTGTCCCCAAAATAAGTGCTGGAAGCAAATTATAACATGTCCCTGTCATTTCATGGGTATCTGTATCTCACTAGATTTATATTCTAATGCTACATTATTACCTATTACCATAGTTGTTAAAACCTTACTTTTCATGCTAATGAAAGTGATGAAAGACAGGGGTTTTGACATAAATACTGTAATAAGAACCATATTAATATGACAGATGATTGCTCCTCTGTGACAGACTATGAAATCCTTTGCAGGAGTTACAGAAGGTTCATTTACATGTCTGCTCATCTATCTCTCCCTACAGGGAAGGCAAGGCATGCTCAATACTGGAGGGGGGAGAGACTCAGAAGTAAGATGGCAAACAGGCACCAACTGTGATCCTATAAAGAAATGCATCCCAAGGCATACTTCCTTTCTTAACTGCCCATAAGCATAAAATGTCCATTATGGGACCTAAGGTTAGACTCCTAAAACCTCTCTTCAGGCATCTAATTATGTACTTCTAGGCAAAACTTCCAAAATGTAGGACAGAAGCAGCAATACTAGAAAAATAGGATTTGTGCGCTCCTTCTGTTTTGAAGTTGTGGCATTTTTCTTTCACTAAGTTTGACAGGAGTGTAGCTATCTTCCAGTCATGCTACCACCGAAATTTTTCACATGGCTCTCCTAGCAATTTTCACAGGTTGCATGTGTCCTCTACTTCTGAGGAATATATCCTGATTATCCTCAAAGACAGACATGGCTAACAGGCAACAAGGGAGCCAAGACACTCATACATTCCCAAGCATGGATGATCAGGTGAAGGGCACTGAAAGGCACTGTGCAGTCGAGACACAACCACTTGTCAGCCATCTGTCTTTTGTAGTGCTGTGTTCAGTCGCAGAAGATACCGAAACATGATCATGGTGTACACCACTGACTCCCTTTTTGCTGATCACACTCAGTTTTACATCACTTGTGACCCCACTGATTTCAACCCAAACAATGACTTGGATTCGGAGATTGCAGTTTTACTCCAACTCACAATGCCTCCTGATCTGCTAATGTCACAGTAACAAAACAAAGCACAAAAACCCAACACCCCACAAAATTAAAGAAAATAATAAATCCAGACTTGTTTCTATTTGCTTTCTGCTAGTACAACACCTTACAGCAATATTTCTTTTTAGAGCTGCTCTCCCAGCAAAGAGAAACAAAATAGCAATCACATAGATAATTTATTATTAAAACTCTCATTTACTGATAACACGTGGACAAAGATTGGTTCCCCATTTTTAACAATGTAAACATGGTATCTGTTAGAGGGACTCTCTGAAAATTGCTTGTCTTTTCATATCTTTGCTGTCTCTCTATCCCTTTTATTTTGATTACCTTTCTGCAAACTTAGTCATATTAGCATACTTTTCGACACTTCTAACATTCATATGTTTCTTCTTTGACTGTCCTTGAGCAAGTGGCTAGGACTGATTTCTAATTTGTCTTGAAAGGTGAATTTAGCATTTTCCTCAGCAAGGAAAGTAACTTGAAACAAAAAAAAAAAAAAAGAGGTTCTCTCTCATCTGTTTCTTATCCTTGAAAAACTAAATGAAGTGAAATTTCCAAGGCTGCTTGTGGCATCACCTTTCACTCTACAGTTTAGCACATTTTGCTTTAGCAGCAGTTCAAAAGTTCACTATCCTACATCTGACGCCTTCTGCTTGCTACAAATGTCTGCAGTACAGCAGTAAGTTAAAAATGTTAAATGATTACAGCATACAGGAACCCATAGACCCCATAAAAACAGCATTAATGCTTTAGCTGAAACAGCATCACACAAAATTCCGAAATACTCATTTGCTTTTGTACCATATAATTACTTAAAGTTTAAGTTTAGGCTTTGTTGGTTTTCATCTACTTTCACCAAACACATTCGTATTTCTAAGCTTTCCTCTGCAGGGTGGAGGTCTGATAATTTAATGTTTATGAACAGGAGCAAAGGCAAAAATATTTAGCAATAAACCAGTATCTTCTGGGGTTCTAGCAAAACCCTCACAAAGACTGTCAGTGGAGTTATGAGATGCAATACATACTGTATCATTCCGTTGCTGTGAAGGCAAGCACTGAGCTGCAGAAACTGGCCATGAGACTGTCAGAAAGAGCAGCTTTCCCAGTATGGCTTATTAGCACTATTTGCACTGTATGCATGAAATCAGATAGGTAGAAAAGCCTAAGACACTAAGAGCCTGTCGTGAAACAGGAATGGAAACGGAACTATGATTGCAGGAATCTGCCCGCTCAAGGTCACACAAAACATCCTAACATCCTGGTCACCCAGCTCATTCTGCAGTGCTTAACCCACCAGTCCATGTACCTTGCAAAAGAAGTCACATTGCCTGCGTTAAATATTGTATTTGTACGGCACTTTTGTTTCCAGGCTTTTTTTGGGTACTGAAGATACTGTCTTTCATATCATGTGTTTGCCTTCGCTATGGGATGCTGCAAAGTCAGCAAGCTTTGATAAAGCTATGAAGTAAGGACCTTTGCATGACTGCAGGGTTAGTTTGGGACTCATGACTCTTGTGCACTGGGGAACTGAGCCCTGACAATGATTTATTTGTCAGTGCACTATACTGACAGCCAAATCAGCCAGAGTGCAAGTAAGAAATAAAAGGGCAGGGGAAAAATATTTGGGTTTGAAATTGTTCTGAAAATTTCTAATAAAAAAAATCAATTACAAAAAAAAAGTTATATAGTGTCTAAGGCTATGTACACTGGCCTGCAGCAAGAAGCAAAGTCATTTATCTTCAAGGCAGTGATCACAGACAAAAATGAGTGCTTTTTTTTCACCACTTGAAAATCCTACGCAAATTAAGTTGCTAATTTGATTTCTCCACTTTCAAGAAAACACTTCAATTATTGGTCCTATAGGTTTGCAATACTAATTTCAAACAGCTTTCAAAGCTCCCTTCTCAGAAAAGTTCTGTGTCATGAGTTTAAGACTGCAGCTAACAAAACAGCTCAAAAATAACTTAAATAAACAGCAGAGTGGAGGGATGCTGCTTGTGGAAAATTGAGGCCTCAGCAGACTAAGCTTCCACTCCTCTATCTGAAACATTTCACAAAGCACCTTCTCAATTTTCAACCACTCTGAGAGCCAAAAATCTTTCTGGGTAGGTCCTGACTGCATACTCTGAGGCGCAGACCCGACTCTTCCATGCTCTCTGCTTCTATAGATGGGAAAATTATGACTTCTAGCACTGTCTGTAAAACTAGCAATAATAAAAAGCTTGTCTTAGTGAATGGAGAAACCCAGGTGATGCAACTGGTTGCAGACCTTATCTCTAAATATCTGAACCAAGCATGCCGAAGGGATGCTTCTGCTTCCATCTGCATGCTGTACGTCCCTGCTGAACACCCTAACCCCTGCTAGATCCCTGGTTAAGGTCTGTAGCCTGTTTAGAAGAAAACAGAGCTAGGAGCATTGATGTGAAAATTGCCTTCCTTTATCTCCTTCAAGAAATTTCAACTTCCTAAGGAGCAATGTTGTTAGTCTCTTACAGTGGTTACTACCTGTTTAATATTTATTACAGGCCCCTCTACCCTGCCAATTGGGCTCTTTGACTAGCTAAGAAAGGCACAAAGCTCACTGCGGCCTGACACAGCCGCTGAGCAGCACTGAGTCCTTCCAAGCCAGCTCCACAACATGCCATCCTGACCATTCAGTGTCTCTGTTGGAAATCCCTTGCCACTGCCCCAGGAAACCTGCTGTCAGTCCTGTTCAGCTTGTCCTCAGCTCTTCCTGCTGCAATTATATTTACCATATGGTTTTCATCTGCTCCGTGGCACTGGGAAGGAGCAGGGGGCAATACACTGCGTATACCCTTGAGCTCACTGGCCTCTGGAGACCCCACTAGTTAGCCAGGATGCAAAGATCATCCCACACCTTTAGAAAGCCTGCATCACACCTCAAGAGGGTGGAGATACACCATGGCCATAAGGAAACGTGTATGGTTCCTAGACATTACATGCAGTTCTGGCATGTCCTTTTTCCAGTGCCACTTCTTTTCCTGCATGCTGTTTGCACCCAGGTAGAATAAAGCGGGATGTGGCAGGAGTCAACTAGTGATACAAGCATACTCATATCTCATTTAAGAAATACTGTATTCTCTGGGTTCAGTTGTATATACTTCCTAACCAGTTCAGCATCTCCTTTCTCTCATGTTTCAGGAGCACTGCTGAATGCTGATGAAGAAGTTTTGGTCCACTGCCAGTAAGTCATCTGAATCCAGTATAAATGAGCACAAAATAACTAACCTGTCCTAGTATCTAAGGAGTAAAACATAATACCACCACTGGCATATTTTCCTGATGCTTAAGAATGTATGATGATCACTAGTTCCAAGATGAAGTGTGCCTGTGGTAATGGCATACGTGGAAAGATCTGGAATTGTAAAGCTCTTTTTAATGTATTTAAACAAAAGATTATTAGAACAGAAAATAGATCACCAATGACTTTTTTTTTCTTTAAAGTCAAAAAGTGGTAACCTCAACATTCAAGAGCAGGCTTCATTAGAAAAATAGAGAACTTGTATTTTCATTGATGACTTTCTGATTTATATCAAGAAAATGCTTCCTCCCAACTAAATACTTTGCAATGATTGCAATTTTCTCATTTTTTAAGCAAAATATGAAACCAATATAATGTTAGGTTTCAAAAACTAATAGTTACTAGATGCTTGACACTATTTAACTTAAAGAACTGGGTTTATTTTCAATGAAGACTCATAGAATCACTTGGGTTGGAAAAGACCTTCAAGATCATAGAGTCCAACCATAAATCTACACTGCCAAAACCACCCCTAAACCATGTCCCTCAGCACCACATCTACCCGTCTTTTAAATACCTCCAGGGATGGTGATTCCACCACTTCCCTGGGCAGCCTGTTCCAATGTTTGATAACCCCTTCTGTAAAGAATTTTTTCCTAATATCCAACCTAAATCTTCCCTGATTTGAGGAACTGATGCCATTTGAGGCCTGTCGTTTGTTACTTGGGAGAAGAGATTGACCTCCACATCGCTATAACCTCCTTTCAGGTAGTTGTAGAGAGTGATAAGGTCTCCCCTCAACCTTCTCTTCTCCAGGCTAAACAATCCCAACTCTCTGAGCCACTCCTCCTAGACTTGTTCTCTAGACCCCTCACCAGCTTCATTGCCCTCCTCTGGACACACTGGAACTATATATTCTTTCCTGGAATCACATGAATCCTTTGTATTTTTCTGTCCATCCCTATGCTGCCATCTAAAACTATTCCAAAATTACAAGTTAGGGTTGTAAAATTAAGAGACCGGCTTCTTTACCTAAAAAAAAAAAAAAAAGGTAGATTTTAAAGGTGATGAGAAGAGAAAGCAAGTAAAGTCCTTCTTTCTTAGCTTTGTTTGCACCTCTTTGGGGGTTACAGACTTCATTGACTTGATTCAGAAAGACAAGATCACAGGGAAACAAAGTACCACAAGAACCATGATAAATTCACAAGATATGGGAATGCTGTGCTCAGAGCAGTGTAGATCTAAAGAGGCTCTGATCTGCTGACCCTGAAAACTATATTAAGAATGGCACCAAACAAACCTGCTCCTGTAATATGGCCTACGAAAATCACTGAATGAGCTTAGGTAACTTTTCAAGGTAAAGGAGTTGGTCTGGTATTTCTCACCTACAAATTTTCCACCCCCAAATGATACTGCAAAGACAATGAGGTCCAATTTCAGCCCTCCACTGAAATATAATGCCTAAAATCAGCAGTCCAGGCCCCATACGCCCAGCAGTCCATGGAGAAGAAACAGCATCGCTGCAGGGACAACTAACTGTCTTTCAGGTGGCTTCTGAATACTTCCCTTCCTGCTATCAGCAGCTGACCTGGGGAGAGAAAGCAAGGTGGGATGGCTCCAAGCCTTCTTGCTTTGTAAAGGCAATTTTTAGTAAAACCCACTGAAATCAACACAGCTGGGAGCTTACCTTTTGTAGCAGATTTTTCTGTGCATAGAAATACTGTAAACCAAACCTTTGTTGATGTAAAAACTGTTTATATAAAAGATAAAAATACTGTGTTTGTAGCCAGGTAATGCAAGAGTAATGTATGAGTAAAATTGTTACAGTAAATTTTTACACCATAAAGTGTGCTGCATATCTAACAGAAGCATGAGCCTTCTTCCTTTTCATATTTATGAATGTCAGCACGGAAGCTAAAAAGCAAGCAATTTGAATAGATGTATTGTTGATGGGACTCTGGCCTTTCTAGATTTTCATGTTGTACTATTGTAAGCCAGCTGGGAGACTAAAACAGCCTTCATGAAATTCCTTCAACATGCTTGTCTTTGGCATGTGGGATGTACAGTCCTTGTGTCACATTTCTTTATTTTTGTTTCTTTAAATACCAAACTGTTTATAACACACACAAGAGCCACAATAGATGCAAAGCTTTGAAGAGCAGTATGAAATCAATCAGCAATTTCAGTCACTCTCACGTAAAAATGGGTGAAAGTGTAATCCCACTGGGCAGAAATATGGAAATACCTCCATTATTGGTGTCGTGGTTTGGCTTCAGCCAGCGACAAAGAACCCACGCAGCTGCTCACTCAGACCTTACAGCAGTGAGGGAGACTCAGAAGACAAAGGCAAAATTCGGGGGTTGAGATAAAAACAGTTTAACGGGGCAGTAAATAGAAAAAACAATAACACCGGTGGAGGAACGCACAAACAGGGTTACCTTCCCACCGCACACCGACCGCTCCCGGGAAGCCACAGCCCGCTCCCAAGTGGCGACTTCCAAACCGTTCTCCTGGCCAGCTTCCGCCTAAGTACTGGGAATGGCGTCACGTGGTATGGAATACCTGTATCCCGGACAGAGATTAACCCTATCCCCGCCGGAACCAGGACAATCGGTCAAATAACTGCAACAATACTCTCTCAAGACAACAACAGAATTTTGACTTAACACTTTAGCTTTTTAATTAACGTAAGCATAGCTACCTGCACAACTATTTATATTACATGGTACCTACATTTCCCAACAGTGAGGTTGTCCTGTGCACAAAGATGGGGCATGAACTCACTACAGTCCGTGGCCTCAAAACAGAGAATGGAAAATTCCTGAAAAATTATTACTTGTCAGGTTTTTTTGGTGGGCGCTGCACTGATGCAGACTTACAGCTACCGCTTAAGAGCAGACGGTGTAGATATGGACCTCACTTTCTAGTAATGAGTGCATCATGGAGACCTGTCTTCTGTTTGCTTCCAAAGAGTTGGGTGCAGAAATAGAATAGAAATAGAATAGAAACAGACTTTACAAAAACTCAGAATATTAAAACCCCTGTTAAATTATTCACTCTATCAAACAAGATGATGTCCCAGAAGAAAATCTGTGATAACTGTACTTTGGTTTGTAAACCCTCATTATTGTAGGGTCAGGAGGAATTCTCCATCTTAACATATAATTAAACTTACTGGGAAATGTTTAATTAAATTAAGAAATGTAAGAAAATTCCCTCGGGCTACAAGAACTCTGATTACGGTGTTGCAGTAAGCCTAAACAAGACTTAACATACTGTAGGGCATACAGGGCCAAAGCCTCCCGACTATTTTTAACATGTTGCAGAATATTGGTAATTAGAAATGGGAAGTGTTAAATATAGTTGTGCCAGGTTCACATGGGGAATCTCATCAATTAATAATTGAAGGGCTTCCACTACTGCGGTGTGATATACACTCAGTTTTATGAAAAGACCAACCTACATCATTAGTATCTCGATTCAGACTTTGTGAGCCTGGATTTTCTGGTCAGTAAGAACAGAGGAGTAGGCTTATCATTATTATGAATAAAATAGATCCAAACAGAGAGACCAGTTGCTTTCTAACATTCAGGCCCATCTATTATGACTAAGAGGGGCCTATATTTAAACTTTATGACCTCCTGCAATTTCTGGAGAAACCCATGGAGACTGTATGTACATTAAAGATAAATTGCCCAGTAACTGCATGATGGAAAAGGAATTGTGAATTATTTTTAAAGCAGCACACGATCCAAAAATCAAAAGGCGTTATTAAAGTACCCAGAAAAAAACCTAAGCAAGCAGATTATAAACAGAGATTACATAACAAAATCAATAGTAAACAGAAAATTTATGGATAAAAAGATCTGACCATAAATTCCTGTAAGGCAACAAGGCTCCACTTGGATCAAGCAGAAAAGTTACCCCTGACCTAAGCTTATGTAGCTACAGTAACACTACAGCTTTCTGTACACAAGCCCTGTAGATTCCACACAGACATAATGTCATCATATCTTCACCATGTAACATTCTGAAATCACTAGTGACCCACTAATTTCTGCAATGACTGAAACGATCACCAAGTAAAAAGCCCACCAAACCAAAAATATCTGAAACCTAAGCAGAACATTTCCACAGACGAATACACATTCAGCACAGAGATGATCAGAGATTTGTATCCCACTGAAAGACTATACAAACTAGTGCTCTACAAACTAGAAAAGTATTGTCAAGTAAAGCTACTGTTATGAATCCCTTGGCCTTTCAAGGGCAATCATTCATCTGTCCTTTCGCCAGAATTTTGCTTTCTCTGTCATTTCACAAGCACTCATAAATCATCACAACATCAAACAAAACCTCTACTGTACTAAATGGAAGGATAATAAAGGGAAGAGCATTTTAATGAGATACACAATTATGCTGTACTGTAAAATTCCTTAAGGGCTTCTTTTGATTTTTTCATTTGCCCATCTTCCTCCTGTAATCTGTTAGCAGTTTGAGTCTGTTTTTTTAAGCTGTTTCCCCTAAACAATCTGCTAGAAGAGCATCACAACTCTGGGAACCACCTTTTTCTCTACAGGAACCTATTTAGCCACTTTTCCTCAGCACAAAAGAGTGCATGAAGGCACCTAACTCAAATGGACAAACCTCCAAAATGATGAGTTCCCCTCTGTTCATGTTGGATGCATAAATAGGGACTAGGCACATGGAATACCTACACCTGAAGTCAGAACTTTTTTGTAAGTATTTTTGATAATCTAGATCTGTCTTCTTCCTCCTTTTACAACATCCTTTGCTGATTTCCTACCTGCTTGTTTCTTTAGTGTGGTATGTTGTCCTGGTTTCAGTTGAGAAAGAGTTAATTTTCTTCCTAGTAGCTGCTGTGTTTTGGATTTACTGTGAGAATAATGTTGATAACACACTAATATTTCAGTTGTTGCTAAGCAGTTGAGGACTTTTCAGCTTCTCATACTGGCCTGCCAACAAGAAGGCAGGGCGGCACCCAAGAAGCCGGGAGGGGACGCAGCCAGGACAGCTGACTCCAGCTGACCAAAGGGATATTCCATACCATATGACGACATGCTCAGCATATAAAGCTGGAGGAAGAAGAAAGGAAGGGGGGAACATTCGGAGTTACGGTGTTTTGTCTTTCCAAATAACCATTACACGTGATGAAGCCCTGCTTTCCTGAAGATGGCTGAACACCTGCTTGCCGATGGGATGTAGTGAATTAATTCCTCATTTTGCTCTGCTTGCATGCACAGCTTTTGCTTTACTTATTAAACTACCTTTATCTCAACCCATGAGTTTTCTCACTTTTCCGATTCTTTCCCCCATCCCAGCAGGGAGAAGTGAGTGAGCAACTCTGCAGTGCTTAGCTGCCAACTGGGTTTAAACCACAACAAAAGAGATGTTAAAGCACTAAGGAGATGTTCCAGTTTCCAAACTGCTTTATTTTAAAAAACAGTAGATTGTGTTTGCAGAGCAAAAAGATATCTGCCATCTTTAAACAACAGTTTGCAACCATCATCCCTGGTTAAATCCTTACACTGAAGAGTCACTTGAACATAGAATAAGCAGGCACAATTATTTTGTAATGAGAAGAGGGAAAATTAGATTTAAGGCCTGCCTCCAGCAAAAAGATCCTGAAGTATTGCAATTTTCTAATGAATTACAGTTGGAGCACAAGCTGTGCTGCTCAGAACAGGTTCGCTTTTTTAGTTTTTAAATAAAGACATAGTTATTCATGTTCTTCACCTGGACAAAGACTGTACCCTTCAAGCCTTTATCTTCATCCTACACCAGACTCAAACAGGAGGAAAAGTATGAATGCCTCTTGAATTTGGGACAATACGGTATCAAGAGCACAAAATGTGATGCAAAAGCCTGCTGGTTTTCATCCTGAACTAACACTTATGTGACAAACCCACTTCACCTCTAGAAATTCTCTTCTAATTATAAAGTCTCAGGAGCAAAAAAAAATTAACAAGCACATCAAGTGTCTTAAGACTGTTTGTCATCTCCAAATCCTTTTGGTTTTGTGGGATCTCAACAAAATGCATTGCACAAGCTGGTTTTGTCAAATCATGACTTATGTAAAGTCAGATCCCGTTAAAACATTTCTGTTTGGGCCCCCAAAGCTGTGCTGTCACCAGTGCATATCAGGGGTACCGTGCATATTTCTAGGGTGCAGTCAGACCTCCCAAACACAGTGCATGGTGTCATGATGTGTAAAGCAGAACCCATGTTACTGACAGGGGCTTCCACAGCAGAAACCTGAGTTTGCTGCTGTCACTTTCAGCAGTCTTCTCTTTGGCTAAGGTATTCCACCACCACATTTTGTGACTTGCAACACAGAGCTAACAAGGGTAAATCAACCTACCCTCCTAGCAAGACATACACAGTCAGGGATGCAAGAATTAGTCAAAATAGACTAAGGTCAGCCTACGTGTCCTTCCTGGCTTTGGTACTTACAGGCACTAGCTAAACCTTAGGCTTGAGACACTGTGACAAAACTCAAGGAAGTGCTAAATTATTCTACTGAAACGGCATAAGACTGTAATAAGGAACTGCCTTAATTGTTCTGGACACCTTCAGTGTATTGCACTGGCTGTAAAATCATGACCCAACCTCAGCTTTTAACTAATTTCATATTATCTCCCGTGCATTAATGAGTTTAAAACATACTTATTGTTCCAGCTATAACTAGGCAGGGGAACTGGTGCTGCCTTTCACATAAACTGCTGCCTTTCACATAAACACTGAAGCCTGTAAGTCATGTTCGAGTCTAGTCCAAACACACCCCTCATTAAAATGATCTTCTTTTTATTATCATTAATAGGCATCAGATTTATGCATGTGCAGGGTCATGTTTGATGACAGCATGGGGCTTCTGAAAAGACAGGAGAAAGCAAAAGCATCTTTGTAAGAAAAGAGGCCTGTGCCTTGACTCATAAAACCTTGCGCTTCTAAAATATTAACTTTACTTGACAGTATATTTCCAGTTTGTACAGCTTTAAGCTTAACTGTCTGTCAGAAAATTATATAAATCTGATTGCCCCTGTCATAGCCAGATATGCTTTAGCTCTGAGACTTCGCTGAAATGATGTTACTTATCCTTTAGAGATGGAAGTGGTGTACTGCCAGTACAACCAGCATCTCATTATGGAGCCCGAAGTAGTTAATGCTGGTTTCGTGCAATGCTGCGTTCATTTGGGAGCACACTGACAGCAGAAGAGGCAGTAACAGCCACTCCCAACACACTGGGGAGGGGACCCACCAGTGGCCTGCCTGGAACCATGCGAAGAGAGGGGTGGGAGTTTGCTGAAAGGTCCAATTCGGCCAGATGGCTGCCATCGGCAACCCAGAACAGCTCCATCTGCCTAAATGGGGAAAATTCCTGGAGAGGCATCAACTGAACCGAAGCACATTCCTGTGGTGGCTGCATCACAAAACACTGCCTCTCCAACAGCTAGACCTGGGGAAGAACTCCACACGTGCTAGCCTCCTCTCTGCAGCAGGACCAGAATGATGCAATAGTTGTATTTCCATGTAAAGTCAAGGCATGCTTGAGCCTGTAAATACACCACACTGGGAGTGTGTCTCCTCTCTTTTTGCTATGTTTAGCACTGTGTTGTCAGGTCTCAGACAGAGGAATGACTCACTCAGTACCTGGCCCTTCATTTCTTCACCCATCCTCTCCCCCCGCAAAAAAAGCAGTGCTCCAGATTCACTTATTTGGCCCAGGATGGTCCCATTAACTCTTCTGCCTCCGCCTCTGAGCTTGATATTTATATATCTTCTCCCAGAAGGTCTGAAGGATTTCTGTGGTCTCCAGCAGGGAGCAGCTCCATTCATGTTGTGAGAGTCAAGAGAGAAAAAAAGCAAGGCAAGATCTAGAGACTGATTTGTGGGAATTTTTCCATTTGTTTCACCAAAACAAACAACAATTGTTTTCACTGAGGTTCAAATGCTATTTTTTCCCCAACGTGATCTTAGTTAGGAGCCGTTGCACATATGCATTTTGACAGCCTTTAATTAAAGAACCATATGTTACATTTCTACAGGGTCTCAAAATATTAGTTTATGCAGGGCCCACAAATTGAAAAGTCTTGATAGAAAGCTGATTGAGGAACATACATAAGCAGAATGATTAGCTTTAACTGCAAGACGTTTTGCCTGATGGATCTGTTTGGGGGTTTTGGGGGGGTTTTCCTTTTCAGAGGGACCGTCACACACGAGAAGAGTCCTTTCAACAAGTCAGTAAGTAATGAGAATTTTAACACTAATAACCATTCCATGAAAGTTTCTTCCCAGGAATAAAAATAACGTTACTTTTTATCACATGCTGTGTTTTTCTAGCATAGTTTTCCATGTTTGAGTAATGACTTGGGTATAAAATAAAACTGCTAATTTGCTACGCTCGAGTTTTCACTCTCACAACTGCTGTGCTTTAAGCTGTGTCTGCTGAAACCTGTATTTTGCATATGCCTCAGAAGTACTGCAAGGTATTACTGTATTGCTTCTGAGAGCTTTAAAGTGCTCAAAAATGGTTAAGGTCCCCCAATGACAAGCCATACCGCATGAATTCTCCACATGCTGGCAGAGCAGCTGCTGAAACCAATTAGGCCATTACTCAATTTCTCATTTTTTTTCTTTAAGATGAGAGAAAAATACAAACCTTAAAAGTTTCCCATATGATTCCAATAAAGCCAGTCCTTTCAGCGTATAAACCCAGTGAAATTATTGACGGAACAAGGCCTGTCAACAAGACCTTTACATTAGAACAAGGATCAATAACATCAAGATGGCATGTAGTTAGGAGAATGTCCTGGGCATTTCATCTCAAGACTAGTCTACTCATTTTGAACAGGTTCTTGGACTCATTTTAGGCTGTATTTAATCCTGTAATTCCTAGCGTGTTGTAGTGTAATAATATTGAAACCTTGACTGTTATCTGCATCTCATTTCCCCACCTTAATTTAGGTCTAAAAATAATAGTTTCAGAGTCATAACAGCTCAAATATTTCCCCATTAGCAAAAAGCTAATTCCTGAGCTCATTCCAGGGGCAATTAAGTTGGAAAAGCAATTACGGTTTCAGAAATCCCTGACAGTAGGAAAGGTTCAGCCTAATATCCACAAGTACATGAAAACAAAACATATTTTAGGGTTATTAAGAAAATATGGCCTCAGACTGTGACCAAGAGCTCGCAAGGGCTGCGTTATTAATAGCCTTGCTGTGTGAAGCATGTTTCCACAGCAGGTGTCACATAGGTCCTGCAAAGCAAACTGTCAGCTCAATGCTGAATTAGTCCATGCCACAAGGACAGCTGAAGAAATCTCCTGCTAGAGAGCAGCCCTCTAAATGGGCTGTGTACCACCTAGACCTTCCATTTAGCTAAAGCTCTGCTACCTTTCCAAGACCTTCTATTCTTTTGCAGTGTCATCTAACAGAGGTTCCCTGCTTCAAAAGCCCTTGCTAATGGCCAAAGCTTTTGGTCCTCTGCCCCACCATCATCACCAGCTAGGCTTCACCATGTGCAAAACATTGGGGTTGTGCCAATTCCTCTCACTCTTTCTTACTGACATGCTCCTCCTCCCCACATAGGTCCAAGTAAGATGAAGAAGAAGAGAGCCTAGGAAGAAGAGCATAACAGAAATGAGTGGCTTTTATGTTGGAAATGTAAGCCATGTTCTACCAAGAATCTGCATGATGGGCAGCAGAAATACAAGGTTTATTGGGAAAGTCCTTGGGCACCTCACAAAAATGGAAAAAAAAAAATTTCTGACTTTTCAGACACCTACACACAGAGTAACTAAGCTTCAACCCTGTGTAAACTTCCTCACTAGCCAGATTAAAGTAAGTTTGAAGGCTAGCTTCAGTTAAATTCCCTTTCATTGAACCTTGCGGTCAGCCTGAACTTACAAGGTAAGCTGAGATGACTGCACGAATGAGCTTTCTTGCGAGTGTCAGTATTTCCCATTAGCAGACAGACTAGGAAACCAGTGAAATATGCACCACACACAGCATATTCGCTCTTCTGCAGAAGAGGTCCCAACCAGCCCCTGGAAGTGCAGATACAAACACCAACAAATCAAAACCAAAAGGAGGAGAGCAGTTTTGGACTTCAGCTGCAAATGGTGGAACTGTTACAAAGCACAGGCTACAGAGGTAAGTAAAATCAAGAACTCTTCATAATGAACACTTGACACTTACAAGTGCACAGAGAGGAAATATATCCCAACTCAAATTGCTCGGCGGTTCAGGAAAAACAAAAGTGTGTATGGGAAGAGAAGATGTGTATGCAAGAGGAGCTGTTTGTGCTGGGAGGGTTTGTTTGTTTGTTTTTAAAAATCAACAAAAAACCCGCAAACCCCCCAAACCCTGCAGTTGGTGTCAGTACTTGCTGGTGGTTCTCTCTGACCAGAACCTGGCCTGAGCCTGCCAGTACTTACCCTGTGTGTCACAATTTTTATGTTGCTGATGCCATGGACTGCCCTTATTGGCTCCAAGACTGCTAAAAGCCCCTCCAGAACCAGGCAGTTATGATCTAAAAATAATCATCACTGGCATGCACCTGTGCATCGAGCCATGCCATAGCACATTTCAGAGAAGAGAGATGCCATCTGTGAATTGAAGACAGTTTATGACAGTTGAATCTCCAACACAACTGTGACTCCCTGTCCCATAACATGACTCTTGGCACACTGTACTGTAGGGTTTCCTCTGCAGCACTCAGTAAAAAAAGTATTTAAATAAAAGAAGAAAAAAGCTCATGTCCTAGTTGATAGCATATAGCAAATTAATTGTGCTTTTAATCTTTTTGTTACATATTTTCTAATTCAGGAATCTTTGCTCCTGGCACAGTTGTACACAGATTTAAAACATTCAAACACAAGTGCATGCCTTCTCCTAGTCTTACTCTCAGCTAAACTGCAGTTTTTCATACCTATCAGCCTCAGTAACACATTCAGCAGGGAGACACCTCCATGCTCTCCTCACGTGAATAAAGATGTTTGAACAGCTCCTGGATATGCATGGGTGACCAAGAAGCACAGATCATGTTGTCGTTTCTTGCTCAAGTCAAGTTCCATAGAAATGACCTGAATGAAGATATCAGCCTGCTTGGTAAGGATAATAAAGTTGATGAATAATGATATCTTCTGTGATAGCAATTTCATTCACTGAACAGATTTGACAGTACAGTGAGGTTATTATGCATTATTTTTAGTACTAGAAATCAATGGCACTATTGTCCTTTTCAGTTCAATTTGATTTAGATGAAGCTCGGTGTGCAGAGAGAATAATGAGGAGCACTGCCTCACATTAAATGGAAACAGAAATCATGTTCTTAGCAGGGTGTGTTTTATGATAAGGCGATTGTTCTGTGAACAGCTTTTTATTTCAATATTTTGGATGTTTAAATAAAGTATGTACTCAAGACAGATGGAAGTCTTTTAAGAAATATATTTCCCCAGCAGAAAAATGACATGTTCTTTTATGAAGAGAGCTGTTGTCAACATGATTCTCAAGAGCCTGCTCTACAGTGGATGGACACTGAACTCATGAGGGAGGAAGACCCCACTGAAGAATAATCGTGTAACTTAGGCGTCTGCCAAGCCTGATTTCGAGTTCTTTGTTCTAACAAGGGTTTTAACCTGGGGCTTCCACCACCAGAACAGGTCCCTCAGTCTACCCTAGTGCCTCTTGTTCTTGGTGAAAAAGTTTGTAAAGCTCTTATTTTATTTTACTGCAGAATGGAATTTTTCATATATCCTTTTAAATGTCAAACATTTTGGAAGGCATAAAAACTACTTTGTCCTAATCAAGGGAAGCAGCAGGACAAATTTTCCTTATAGAGCTCTGTCAGAGGACTTCAGTTTTCATCTGTTGATGCATGCAACTGAAAAGCTCACAGTTCCACCCTCCACAAAAATAAATGCAAGTTACCTCCTCTCCTCTTCTGAACAAAAAAGACGCAGCCACTTTTTACTGTAACTCTGGGTAATGAATTGCCTGATCATACTCTGCCTTTCCCAAGTGTCAGAAGACCTACCTGCCTCCTGCTCAGGCTTTCCCCCTGCCATCTTTTCAAATTGCACCTGTGCTGCACAGAAATCTGCTCTGCATGAAAAATAAATGAATGAGGGACCTCCTGGTGATGATTACACCAATATGGCTCCTATTTCATTAAATACATTTATTAAATTAATTAAATTACAATAATAAAACCCTCCTGTCGTGCAGTCCTTTAGAGCTGCAACTGATTTCCCAGCTTCTCCACCCGAGTATATAAAATCCCAAGGGAGTCTACCTGACACCTGAGGACATGCAGGGAAGAGACAGCACAGGCAGTACTTCTGGCAGAAGCTAGGTACCTGTGTACACCTTTTCTGTGAGAAACCACACCACTTCAACAGGGTCTGTCAACGGTATCCATTGACCTGTTTTGTCCAGGCAACCCAGTGATCCATTCAAGTAGCAGGAGGTATCTCTCGTCCGTGAGGTCTGCCACAGAGAGCATGTGGGGATTTCCATAGACCTTGTAAGGGCTGGAAAAGGAATAAAAGCTGTGGCCAGCTGAAGAGTTACAGCTAGGCAGCTTGCATTCAGGGCTCACCTGGAAGCCATTCAATGTGAGCTGCAACACTCATTTCATCTGTCTTAAAGATGCAAACAATAAAGACATCTTGTGCCAGTAGATGGCACTCTGTTAATGACCTAGACACACTTGAGCCATGCACATTTTCTGCAGTAAATATAGAACCTGCAGCTCTTTCTGTCTGTTCTGTGGAAGAAGCAGCATTTTGCTGACAGAAGATGCCCAGTTCTGTCCCGAGACTCTTTGCTCCATAGATGAGCATAGCTCAGCTCCTCTCCGTCATGACCTAAGTTGTGCTGGTTGATGCACATCTGCCCATCTGCAACCCTCCTAGGCACAGACAGGAGGTTAATGCCCTGCTTACCAGCCACCCCACCCCCTTCCATCTTCATCTGCAGCACAGGACTGATGCAGGACCAATTCTACCTTTGAGACAAACAGAAGGTTGGGTAGGTTGGGCTTGAGGAAGAAGTTGCACAATTACTGTTCCAGGGAGAAGGTGTCAATTTGCAGAATAACCCTCTCCTAGTTATGAAACACAGCTGAAGAAACGCTTGCCTCTAAAAACAAAGCAGCGTGCTGTAAGTTTTGAATTACAAATAGTCATCAGCCAACTCCAGTGCGCTGTGAAGACCTCCAGCTCTCCTCAGCAGGAACCAAGGCCCTACACACCAGTGGTGCAACATCTTAGCAAGGCACTTCCTTACTGTGCCAATGCACAAGCACAAATTACAAGAACCTTTTAGTTCTGTCGCACAGATTCAGAGCAAAACAGGTAACTGATGCTTTTGAAAACATGACACAAAGCCTGATTTCTTCAGTAAAAGGAAAAAAATCATCTTTGCAGCACTCATGCTCTTCAGTACAATCAGCCAGTTCTACTAAGGCTTTTCTCAGACAGCACAACATTGAAGGGCAACTTCACAGCACTTTTAAGTCACAGAAACACTGTATCTCCAACATTATTATATTCTTTCTGACATCATCCTAATTAAGACCACTTCTTCACTCCCAAGAGGCAGCCTTCACTGTGGGCACCATTGGATGCCTTCAAACACAAGGCATTTCCTCTGAAAGAAGCACTCCTGTGGCACTGAATAGCAGACATCTCACTTGTTTGCTTTACAACACCTTTCTCCTTTTGGTTAAAAAGTAGCAAATGATCCTCCTTCACTTTGATCCCACTTTGCTGAACGATCATGCTTTCAAGTATGTATGACAGGAGGAAAAAAAAATAAAAAGAAAAGAAGAATGAAAGAAGGCTCTTGGAAAATAGGACACAAGTGCCTCCACTAGAATGAATATCAACTAGACACCCAGAAGCAAGATGGGGTGACAGTTGCCATGCGCTGGTCCTTTTCTGTTTATCCCAATAAATAGCCTCACTTTGATGTCCTGCCCAAACTGAAGTGCCCAATAGCAGACTGAAAACTGCATCTCATCAGTTATGGCAGTTAAATTCTCCTTTAAGGAGTATTATCCACAAAAAACAACTCAGGGCACACAGAGCTGAAATTCCAGGTCTGTCCTAAAAAGATGAGAAAATTTATTGAGCTCTCAGTTTGGAAACTCCAGCCTCCAACCAGAAAGTTCCTTTTTCTCCATCATAGCCTGAAAACACATACTTCTGGTAGCTATAAAGCTTTCAAGTAATGAGGCTTCAGGCTGCATTACTAATCAAAATCCATTAAATGGTTTACTTAATATAGCAGAAAAAATGTGTAAGCATTGAAATGAAGTTTAACAAAAATCTAACCCACTTGGAGTTATTTAAATTCTGCTAAGGCTTTAATAGAGCTTGAGTTTATTCACTCCAAGTTGGTGAAAAGCTACAAACAATGTTGTTTAGAGCAGGAATGAAAAACTTTTTCCATTAGACAGCAGGTGCCCATTCAAATTTTCCAGTCCTGTGAATATATGATTTATGGTTGGAGTGATGAATTCAAAATCTGGCCTGGAGAGTGACTGCTGTACACAAATTCCACTTTGGGTAAATAACTTCAAATTCTAAGTACTGGCAAAAGCTCTCCCCCTCCCTCAGTCTGCCTTCTATGCATGTGTAAAATGCCCTCTAATAAGCACAGATTAGATCACAAGCTGAGCATGTCAACAGCAAAATGCTGTTGTAAAAAGGCTAATGTCTAAGACAGAAAAAGGAGGCGAGTCTATGTGGTACAAAACCTCATCCTTCTTCCCTGTTCCACAGTAGTTTTAGCACTGTGTCTACTTTTAGGTGCCAAACTGCAAGAAAGCTACTCACCATAGAATCATAGAATGGTTAGAATTGGAAGGGACCTTAAGGATCATCTACTTCCAACCCCCCTGCCATGGTCAGAGACACCTACCATTAGACCAGGTTACTCAAAGACCCAGACAACCTGGCCTTGAACACTTTCCGGGATGGGGCATCCACTTCTCTGGACAACCTGTTCCTATGCCTCACTACCCTCACAGTAAAGAATTTCATCCTAGTGTCTAATGTAAATCTACCCTCTTTCAGTTTAAAAACATCACCCCTAGTCCTATAGCTACAATCCCTGATAGAGTCCCTCCCCATCTTTCCTGTAGGACCCCTTTATGAACTGGAAGGCTGCTATAAGGTCTCCCTGGAGCCTTCTCTTCTTATTTGCAGTGGTGCAAGCTGAAATACTGTACACACAATCACTACAGAAGTGGTTGGTCAAACCTCAAATTCCAGAGCAGTTTCAACTGTATTTTCTCTAAGTTGCTTTTCAGCTCTTACTTGCTATTGATTTTGAGTGGCCTTAGTGTGCATTTGTGAAAGAGTAATGATGCCTCTCATCCCATCCCATGTGAAAAGGCTGATAGGCAGGTTTATACATTTGTAAAGCAGATGCATGGCTGTGCACTTGTATTTGTGGGTTCATGCATTCAAACTCATTGGCTTTTCACGGCTTTATAA
This sequence comes from Chionis minor, assembly GCA_013398295.1. NCBI lineage: Eukaryota > Metazoa > Chordata > Aves > Charadriiformes > Chionidae > Chionis > Chionis minor. Next base: position 131,670 of record VZSF01004857.1, read on the forward strand.
GCCCTTCTCAAAAATTCTTTGGGGCTCTTCCTCTGTCTGTAGAGATACCTGTGCTAGATATAACTGAGCCATCTTATGTACCAGAGAGCAGAGTAACTTGTACAGACTCCTGGGCAGCATCAGAGTGACTAACAGCACACCTGTGTGGAGCGGACGGCTGTCTACTGAGAAAATGCACCTTGTTGGTCAAACCAGCTGCATCCAGTTTTGGGGATCCTCTTAGCCTCTCCTAAAGCATAATGTACCTTTATCTTCTCAATAGCATCATCTTCTGCCTCCCACTGCCAAGCAGTATCTTCTTTCCCCTCCTTCCCCCCATTTTCCCAGCAGCACTAAGCTGAGAGGGACTACACTGTCACCCACAGCTGACCCATCTTATCCTGGTGTGGTAGCAGCAGTGCAGCTTTGGTTCAAGCAGCTTCAGGCAGGAGAAGGAATTTGGGGGTCCAGGCAATGTCTCCCACAAATCTTCCTCTGGGACTCTGCCCATAATGGAAGCAGTATACAGGTGGGATAGGACCTGTAAGTTGGTTGTAGGAGCACAATGAACTAATTAATGAATTAATTATTCACTGAAATGGTCCTACTCCTTGCCTCCACTGGCTCTAGAACAGGGCCTTAAATCCATACAAGTCACCCCATGTGGGCAGTTCTGCAGGTGTTCTGTTTGCTAAATCGCTTCAAGGAATGGCTTGTTTTCTTCATCCCACTGTACAATTTCTGTTTCAGAGATGCTTTTTCTCTTAGTAGGTCAGGCCAAGAGACTTGAGTATTAAGTTGGTCTCAGAAACCACTGACTTGCAATCTTCTTTACTGAAGGTTATTTGTACCCACTGAATGCAACATCCATTCTGCAAGATTTGCCAGATGAAACCTGTTCTGTTGACTTTTTAAAATGAATTTTCTTGAAAAGGATGAGCAATCAGAAAGGCACCTAAATTAGCACATCACTGAGCTAATATACTACAATTTTACCAAGGTGATTAAAGATAGAACAATGTGATGATCACATTAAGGTCATGATTCAGATCAAACCAATAAATCAAGACGTGCAAGTGATGAAATCATCAATAGATCAAGATGTAAAATGAAACAACACAATTTACAGTAAAAATAAGCTCTTTTGTTCAAACCTTCCTTTGGAAGATGGCACGAAAACCAATTTTTTTCTAGTTTGAGGCCTGAACTCCACTGTCAGCAGTAAGTGAGCTGACCAGTAAGTGCAGTAAGGGAAAAGCACTGATGGATGCTTATGTCCTACAACACAACTTGAACGTTCGTTCAGGTCTGATGTCCTTGCCAAGCCGTTTTAAGCAAGCACCACAATATCTTGAGAGCATGTTAGAGGAACATTTCTGCCTCCGCTCACTCCCTGACCCTGATTCCACCTGGCCTTTGTAGGTCAAAAGGGAGAGTGCTGGAGTGCTGTATGCTTGTGGATGGACCCTTTGATAGTTCTGGCAAAGAAAAGAGAAATATCTTGTCCAGTCAGTGTTGCTCTAAACTCAATTAGGCAATTGTAAAGGACATCAATGACAAAAGAATGACCATACTCAACCTTATTATACTCTAATTAAATTGGAAGAGTTTCTCTCTCCCTTAACAACTCCTTTGTTGTCCTGCCCTGACAGCTGGCCTGCCAGACATATGCCCTCATATATGACTATACTGTGCTTTGGGTAATATCTAGGAGGAGTCCTCTTAAATACAGCCCTTTTGCTGGGAGCACTGTAGCCCTCCTACTCAATCTCTCCTCTCTTCTTCCCTAAGGGATCAAGATAGCTTTAGGGACACAGACTACATTCATTTTATCCAACTCGTGGGACAGTCTGGAGATTCTTTCTAATGAAAATGAACAAAGTTTCCTTTCCTCTGTAATGAACAATGCCAAAGAGACTTACGTCCGCCTCTTTCTCCTGAGCATTCTGCAACAAAAGCTAACTCCTCCAACCAGATAACCCCCTCCAACCTGTAACTGTGCAGCTTAAGGTGCTGTGCAGTTAACTGCATCTTTCTTTATAACTTCTTCCTTTAATTATTCAAGTCACTTAGGATACTTATTTTCTTCTTTCACACCATAACAAAGAATTTTAAATCTGAGTTTTGGGTAGCACTGCTCTGTGCTACCCAAGCACTGTGACCACTAATTAGGTCACAGGTCACCATTTGGGCAAGTGATCTGATACAAAGCGCCGGTCCTGGAAACACACACCTTGCTCAGGCATCACTTTGTCTTGTCAGCACCGCGGTAGCAGTGGGGCTCTTAAGGTTCTGTAACCCGGAATGTGACAACAAATAATAGACTGTGGCAGCATAGAAAGGGGTAGGTTCATATGACACAGAAAAACGATCTGACAGGGTGTGAGAAGAGTCTAGCTCGACACCAACTGTTGAGTCACCTAGAAGGCAGAGGCAGTGATGGTTTGGACTGTAGTGACATTCCTCACTGTTAGCTTTCACGCTGGGACAGGTCTTTGATTTATCATTTTCTTTCAGTTTTCCAAACAAATGATATTATGGCTTATGAGTTACCACAGAAGTAAAAGCAAAACCTTGCTGGACATGAAAGCTTCAATTTATGAATTTTACTCTTTGCTTACCTGTACAGTGACAGCAGCCAACATGATTTTCAAGGCATTACTTTCTTTCACAGGAGAGGCAATAAGAAGCCTTGTAACCATTGCTCAGCTCTGCAGCACTGGTACCACTGTATCACTTCTGCACGTGAGGGTACGCATTGCTCCTTGGAACAACTCGAGCTACCAAGTCAGTATACCCATGAAGCCTCACTAAAAATGGAAGGGATGAACTTTTGCAGCTATTTTCTTGCATAAGACAAAAGAGAGACCCTAGGAGAGCATGTTGATAAATGGGGTGTTGGTCTGCCTTGTCATTCTGGTCCCCTCCTTATAACCCATGAGTAATAAATAAGGTACAAAGCTGTTTGAAAGTAGCTTAGAGAAGAAACAGTAGATTGGGTAAGACCAGCGTGCCCTCAAGGCCATCATCTTGTGTCTGATAATGACTAGTCACAAGATGCTCAGAGGGAAGTGAAGGAATACTGACTGCAGACAGATGTGGCTAAGTTTATCTTCTGTTAAAAACCCCTCCCCTCCTTCTTATCCCAAATAATTTGGGGTAAGAAGCACATGATCAAGTAAGTCTTCCATGATTAATTCTGCACTACCCATAAACTTTTCATTCATGTAACTTTAAAAATCTGCTATTTTCCGGCACTTATTGCTAGTCTACAACAGCTTAAACTTTGGTGCAGATCAGAATGCACTCCTTATTCTTTAACTAATTCACACATCACTTGTGGTAACCCTTTGCGTTCACAATGGAAACCACTATCTCAGACTACTTATATTCTTAAGTCACTTTCTTAATAGTGTGCTGTATCATGAATGCATTATCATCCATAGAATTGCTAGTTGATATACATTGTCTGTTACTCAGGCATTGATGTCTGCTACAAATATGCTGCAAATTATCAACATTCCCGACTTTTGGATAGAAAATGAAGAAATAATCTGATGAATGTCAAGTTTGGTTCATGTCATGATGCTGTTGTTGTCATGATCTATCAGGAAAGATTAAACAGATGTATCCTATGAATCAGATTCATTTTAGTCAGTGACCATGATGCAAATTCATTCACTGAATAAATTAACATCACCTGGGTTACAGTAGCTTTCTATGATTAGATCTACATGTTCTGGTCATGGTTGCATGTCCTGTTTCTGACCATTTCACAACCAGCTACAGCTGTGTATTTACCAGACAAAGCAAATGCTATGCACCTCCTGTTGACTATAGAAATAACTGTGCATTTCAGCAAATCAAACGCAAGGCTACAGATATTAACCCTGCAAGTATCCAGCAGATATATTTTTTAATCTAAGGTGGGACAGGCTCATAAATAATTTGCAGGGAGTTATGGCTTTATATTATCTGAGTAATATATCTGGGAGGAAGGACTAGAATCAGTGGTGTGGGCTATTCCCCTCTGAGATCTGTAATAAATTTCTTACATTATAATCTGTTGTGAAAAATATTCTGGTTGTCACGCTCCATACACTGGAGGCATTCTAAGTGGCCTGCCACTGAGTCCCCACTGGATGATAACACTGTCCAAATTTCTCATCATTTCACACTTTCACTCCATAGCTGCGTGCTCGTTACAGCTCACTGCTATAAAAATGATTTTTAATGGAAAAGATCTGAGAGAAACTTTATGCTTCCTTGACAAAATTTTTATTGGGCTGAATACTGGAGCATTACTGACGTAGCTTTGGACAGGCAACTATGAGCTGAGGAATTGCTTTGGGAGGAGGGTGGGGAGGAAGCTTTTATTACTGTCCTTATATCTTTGAAATGAAATGTCCTCAGAGCAGACACGGAATCTTGGACGCTGCTATCAGAGACCAGTATGATCCCTTGGGGCTTATCACCATGTTCACACTATCAGGAAGAAGTCACGTATTTTTTTCTCCAAAAGTTTAACACACACCCGAATCTCATGCCCCTTTATCACCATAATACATATATGCTTCCCAGTCCTGTAGTCATCCTCAGCTGATGCCTGCAAAGTGGGAAGTGAGCAGAGACTACAGACTCCTGAACGCATGGCCCTGCTCTCCCACTCCTGAGTGTGGGACTGGGTCCTGCTGCATGTCCTTGCCATCAGCAACCTGAGGTACCAATGCAGGGCTTATATCCCATGCTGTAACTATGCAAACTGAAGCCAAATGTGAAGCCAAGCAGCACAAACTGTCCTAATTACTGACAGCCGTGGTTGCACCCTCGTCTTTGTCCTCGCTCCCCACAACAGCTTGTCCTTGCACACTCCTTTGTGCTGACAGAGCTGTTTCAGAGCATCAAATAAGAGAAAAGAAAAAAAAAAGGGGGATAAAACCCCCACATGCTATTTTTGCAGCAGTAGGATGGAGGCAACCATTGGTTAACTTGGCTAAGCTGCTGTGAAACTAGGAGGTGCCCCGTGTTCCAAGGAGAGTACAGAGACAATTAGTGGGAGCTAAACTGCCTGGCCAGACCAGGTTAGATGCCTCTGCATGCTTTCTGCAACAGGCAGATTGTTCAGGAAGGAGATGCATGTAGCAGTCCATCAGTTTGGCAACACAGGGCAATCAAAGATGGGTTCATCTGTTTCCCATCACCACCATGCTTAGGGCACACACCCAGGGGCTTCCTCCCCTCCTAAATGCACTGCTCCAAGCCCTTTGCTCAGTGCAGGTGTCTAGGTCCACCCTTCCTGCTCAGTGATGAGGAAAGAGCCATGATTGTCCAGCTGCTGAACAATGCTGTGTACCACCCTCCCAAGAGGAGAAACCAGAACTGCTCTGTTAACTGTGCCTTACCATTTCTACCATGTTAGTAACCAGCAGCACCTCAAAGCAGGCAAGTTTTATTCAAGACAAACTTAGTAACAAACCTCAGGTAACACACCTCGGGGAGCTAAGCACATTAATAATCAAAGTCTGACCTTCAGAAGTTCTGACTGGCTCCTGCTGACTTCTGAGAAGTAAGACTTCTATTTAGTTTCACTAGGAAAATTTTAATGCTGAAGTCTAACATTCAGATGCAGCCTAAAGATGTTAGGTCTGGATTTATGGAAGTATTAAAGGGCTTAAAGATGCAGATACAGACAGAAGCAGAATTTTGAGAAATGCCTAAGTACCTAATATTATGAAAATCCTCTGAAAATCTGACTAGCTAGATGTCTATATCTTGAAGTGCTCAATGCTGAATTGACCAAAGTTCACAGTCCCCCAACACTCTTACAAATACTGCTAACGATCTGGCCTTAAGGAGCCAATGGCTTTTAAAAAGCCTTAGGGAGTTTGGCTCAGACCCTGAGAAGGATTTACGCACCTGTAAGACATGTAGATACTTTCTTGTCTTAAATCTGGCCCTTGGTGTACACATTGCTGTATCCCTGCATTTTTACGGTGGTACTTTTCTGCAGGTAATATTGTGTGATATGAAAATCCCAATGCCATTTTGCTGGCATTTGCAAGCTGGAAAAGATAAACACTTCGAAGAGCTTTTTGATAAAGCCAGATCAACAGTAATTGAAATTATGTGCTTAATCAAAAGTACTGCATGAGGCAGCATACTGTATAGAGGCCTCTTAGTGTTCCCTAAGTATATGTTGACCTAGTAGAAATCAGCATCTATTGAAATAAAGGTTAATTAAAATTTATAAGCAGAATTTACAACTGTAAGCTGTCCCTCAAGGGACTCCTCAGTTGTATGAAAAGTGTCATTTACTAGGAAAACTACTTCAGAAACTTCAGCTAAGAAATTTTTATTTCTTAGCTGCATGCAGCTCCATCCCTTAATTCAGAATACGGCCTTTTGGTCTCAAGACTTCTAATGTATCTCCTAAGACTTGCAAAGACTCAACGATTCTTGCACTCAATATGATTGACTCAGTTTTGCAAGATAAGGATAACACACGGTCATTTGATTCACTCTATGTAGTTCAAATGGCAAGAGGACGGTCATTTATGTAAAAAACTACTTGATGAATCTTAACACAGCTTCCCAAAATAACACTAAAAGCATTATTTCCCTCTTGCCTCATGAGCAATGGTACAAGCCTGTTTACCTCGCTTGCCATACTGTGGATTACAGCAATGTAACATTGCTGGCAGTTATTAGAGGCACTTCTCTATCAGCAGTCAAGCTTTCTCATTCAGTACCTACAGTAAACACAGGTATGTTGCTGCATTAAAGGAGATTAAAAAGGAAATTGTCAACTGCGCACTGACCACTGAAAGAGCTAGGCACTGAATATTTAAGGCTGACTCTTCCTTCTCATAGTAGCACTAACAGCTATGACAAGAATACACTATTTGCCTTGTCTAGAATAAAGAACTGCTCACTGGAAAGGAAATGGTAAAACCAGAAAAGACATAATAGCATCTCATCATATCTGAAAGGCCTTTGCTCTGTGCTAGTCTTGTTGCAGGAATTCACTGGATGTCAAGGCTCTTTGCTGGGAGTTAGTGGTAAGAAGTTTTATGGATACAAGCATACCAGTCAGACAATGGCCACTTGGACACCTGTCATCAGGAGCCCAAAGTGGTGAAAGCCAAAGGCCCTGATTTACTTTCCTGACAAGCTGTGTCACAACAGTTGCTTCACGCTGCCAACATTTCTATGTCACTGGAACGCCAGTCTGGGAAACAAAAACAATATTTCATCACAAACACCAAGGCTCTGACATTTGGTTCTGTTCCACAAACAGGAGAATATCAAGAACTTCCATGGAAACAACTGTCAAACAACATGCAAACTGAGTACACTTTTGCAAAATAGCCAAAGCAACTACCTGGGATATGAAAGACAAAGAAGAAAAATGCATAGGATTACAAATGCAGCTGAATGCAGTCCTGCTGAATGCCCACAAGCTACTGAATCAGTCACTTTCTCCCTTTTAAGTACCTGTTGTGTCCATGAAGAAGAAACTCAGAAGGAGAGACTGCAATAAAGTTAAAAAAAAGATATTCAAGCCCCTGTTCCCAATTACGTTAAGCAGATCTTTATGTCTGGCAACTGTGGGCAAGAATGCTAACTAATTAGCTGTGCAGAGGGGCCTGCTTTCTTTTACTATCTCTAGCCAGAAATATCATCTTGAGTCTGAAGTAAACTTGGTTTTGAAAAAATTCTGATGCAGAGCCTCATCAGCCCTTTGGATTTGAGAGAGGATTTTTCTCCTCAACGCCACCTGGAACCATTAAGAAATGTCACTGGATAGACTGAAATGAGGTCAGGAAGAGAAACCAAGGCTAGCAAAAAGCAGCAATATAAAAAGCAAGACAACAGCAATTCAAGGGAATTTATGTTTTCATTGATTATTGTAGTACCTTTCTCTACTCAGAGGGAGATTGAAAATAAATGACATGCTCAAGTGAAATACTGAATGGATCAGGTTTTTGTGTTGGGAATATAAAATCACGCCTGCTTTAAAGTACTCTGGGAGAATGAAAGCTTTAGATGAAATTCTGTGTTTCCATTTTCACATGAAGATCCTGCTGCAATAGCAACAGGATGTACACATCGGAGATCAGAGAAGATAGTTCTAGGACTTTAAATCACTTGTCCCACTCCTCACTGATAAGCCTACAGCCAGTCTACTGGCTGAGAAGTAAGTTAACCCCATTAGAGAGTTGTGTATTGACAGGCTTAAGCTACAAAGCACGAAGCTGCAGAACCCATGTCTTAATTCACAGATGGATCAAAAACTGCTTAAAAGCATGGAAGTAACTATATAGATTTAAACCAAACATTCTATCCAGGATCCCACCTCTGACAAACAGAACTGATGGTCAGGAATGCAGATGAGAGCACTGACTGTGTTTAAGAGAGATATTTGTCCTAATAATGGCCATGCACATTTTAAAAATCTCCTCAGTGGGAGGTTACATAGACACCATGATGTTTACTTGTCTCAGTTTGACAACAAACTTCTCTAATACCAACTCCACAAAATCCTGAAGCACGAAGTTGCATGCACAGCTTAATTGTAACTGGCATAGAAAAGCCTTCCTTTTACCTCATGCCATGATCACTTGGCAAGAAGCCACAGACTAAAGATTCCTATTCATCCCCTTCACACTTCTCTTAATTTCAAAGTCTCCTGTAATCCCTCTTCTGTCATTTCTCCCCCCAGCTAGGGAATCGTAGTCAAATTAGTCTCTTACTCAGGGAATTCAGCATGGTATGGAGCCTTTCACCATCTAGTCAGCCAGGTTAATACACTAATAGAGGTATTTGCATGTGTTTTACAGGCTAAAGTCCACCTCATGAAAACACCAGTCTGAAAGCCGAAGACTGAAGGGGCTGACTGGTGCAGAGACTTGACCTCTGCAGAACTCTAACATGGGGCATCTCCTTCGTGACCGAGGAAGGAGTTTGAGACAGCAGGGTGCGGTGTGCAGGAGGAAGAGGTCTCACAGTCACTTCCCACTGCTTTAGAGGTTCTGTATTTTGTGGCCCACACTACAGAAAGTGTGGTCTCCCTCCTCTTTTACTGGTTGGCTGACCTGACTCACTTATGACTCTGTTTCTGCTTCAGAGTAACAACCCTTGCCCTTTCATGGCTCACAAATGCCCTGAAATTCCTCAGTTCAAATCCTGCTGTTGACCTAAGCGAGGTGAGTTACAAAAGCTGTCTAAAAAAAAGGCTGAATTTGATGGCCCTCAAAGCCCTCTGCAAAACCCATTTGCTGGGCAAGTTGATAGGTGTCCAGAGATAATGGCGATTAATGCAATGACAATTTGTGTGTGGGTAGCTGAATCACTGTCTGACCAACTTCATTTGCTGCTGCTGAACAACCACTTTCTAGAGTTGCTGAGTGTATTACGCTGTTTGAAGGTCTAGTACATGTCATGATGCCACGAACTCCTGGGTCAGCATCGTACTCTGATACGAAAGGGAGCAGCACAGCGACAACAATTAATACAGGCTTACAAATTCAGTCTGTAATGCTCCCAGGAGAAATTAGCCCACACTGAGCTCTGGGCTGCTGTGATGTGACAGCTACTGAGACCCCAAAAGACACCATCTGGGGGATCTGTGCCCTTCTGTCACAAACTGCTATGTGTGAAAATCACAGGAAAGGTTCCTGAATCCCTGAAGCACCAACCATTAGCAAACAAGGACTACCACCTTCTTGGCTTATGTCCAATAGACCTGGAAACTATGCTTACAGGAGTGGATGTCCAAGAGACATTGTGCTCCTTAAACCCCTGCTATTTTCATGGGAAGTCTTGTCTCCATACATATGAAGTCCCACCAAGCTTTTAACTTAAACTTTCCAGGCAACTTTAAAACACTTCCTCTCTCCAATCCTCCTCCACCTCCCCCAAAAAAACTTCTTAAAAGTTACTTTTCATAATACACATGCCTATTCTTTAAACACATCATAGTTAACACACACAGCCTCGCTGAGGGGTCTGAAGAGATGTAGAGGGAGCTATGCAGAAGAGTGAGCAGGGGAGGTGGATTCACAATAGGCTGGCAACATTCATACACGCCCCATGAGGTATACAGATTTTACTGACCTGGAAATAAAGAGCTGGTTACTTTACCTTCATACGTAGACAGCTGTGACCGCTGTCAGGAGGTAGGAATACAGGCTGTGGGAAAAACAAAGAAGAAAACTTACCTATCCTCAGGGCTGGGGAAAAAACTGTTATTCAGAACTGTTAATAAACCCAGAACACATAGGAAGAGTCAATGGTCTTTTTATTCCTACTCAAAATGTGGGTTGTATTTCACAGGAGGAAGAAGCAGAAAACAGAGGGTGATAGCACAGATTGACTCTCATCTACCCCACGCTGCAGCAGAAGGTTGCTTTTCTAGATTTCCATTTAGGAAGGACCAGCTGAGCTTACTGCCTCATTGTGAACCTAAGATGCTGTGGCTGATTGAACAAAATGAAAGAGAAAATGATATGACTGACCGTGTGCAGCAGATCAGTAGCAGAGCTGAGAGCCTACACCACTGCCTCCCAGTCCTCTCCTAGCAGCAAACCACTGGCACTCTCACTGGCTTTTCTTCTTTCTTCATCTTCTTGCAGAGAAGCAGCTGTAAGGTCCTTGCACTGTTTCATATCCATCTGTATTTAGGTATCTTTGCAACTGACACCTGATTAGTGTACCTAATCACAGTGCTTTGCACTGAGGAAGGTATGTCTGAAGTTTTTTATGTGATGAATCAAAATCCACCCTTGTACTCCGCTCAGGTAACACTGGAAAGCAAAACCGGTATTTCAATATAGTGGTGTGTTTGTGCTTATAAACTCTGCACAGACTTCCCTTGCCTTAGTAAACAAGCTGTGTTACAATCAGTGTGGGACATGCATACACTAGTTTTACAGCTTTGGTGATTTACTTCCAACTCTTTTGTTATTACGCTAAAGAATCACTGAAAGATATAGTGGTTAATATATGTGTTTGATAAGTTTGCTTTGTCTAAATTAAGGAACAGCTTGTTGATTACAGTTTCAAACTCTGAGAGTGAAGCTTCACACTACTGCAAATACATCTCCAGCTATTATAAAAATATATATCATTCACACACTATACACATAATAACCAGACATCCGTTAACAAAAATTCACTATCCAGTCATAACTGAGAAAACCGTCCAATATAAGACTAGATTCCTAATACAGTTAAATACATGGTATCAGTTATATTAAAGCTCAGTGAAACCATGTGTTGATGTGCAATTCTTGAAGTTAGATTCTTTTTAGAAATACTCTAAATGAAGTTTCTTAATGGGAGTGAGGTAAGTTGCTGTCAGAATCCACTAGTTAGAAACCTAAACACAGCCTTAACTTGGGGCAGATCCTACCCTGTGCTATCCAGAAAAAGATCCACTATATGTCTTTGTCTTTTCACAACACCCTACACAGTAGATCTATCCTCTAGCAGGTGGCAGAAGAAACTTGATCTCCATTCTCCAGCTCTGACCCTACAGTGAACTTTCTTTACCTGTACCAAGCCCTCCAGCTCCAGACCCTGGCTGGGAATGAGATTTTAATGAGGTCGGAGCCCCTCTGTATGACAAACTGTCTTTCAAGGTTACATGACAAATGCCATTGTCAGTGCCGTGGATTACATTCCTTAAATTACACGACAAAACCAGACAGTATGCAAGGGAGATGGTCAATATGTGTATGTACATTTGACTCAAGCCTACTGCTTTTTAAAATTTCTTGTTCTGATGGGAAGGAGAAGAACCTGAGACTGTAAACATCTGTTTGTGTTGTATGACTATTTATAGAGAAAAAAAACAACAAAAGAGCAATCAAATTCATTCCATATTTGTGTGGCTAGAGAATGCACATAAAAAAGCCTTTATTCTAAATCCATTTGCTCCATGGATGACATACATTGTTTAGAATGTAATTAGACTGGAATTGCACCTCCTATTCCCCTGACTATTCACTCAAATAAAACCAGCAGTTGCTGTGGTTGCATTCCATTCTTTTTCTGCTCCCTCTCTACGGATACTTCTGGCAAGTGAATTTCCTGGCAGGGATGTTACGGAAGCAGCAAGTTTTAATTTAACATCAGAGTACATAGACAGAAAGCGTATTTGAAACTCACAAACAAAACTATGCATAGCAGAAACTTGCTTTAAAGAATTACTCTCATTATACTCTGGACTCAGTGAAGTGCTGAGGAACACACTAACCTTTAAGCATTTTCTGTAGTCCCTTTGAAATCTCTGTTTTAATATTTGCCTGAACTGGAACCTCCATCTGGGGAGAGAAACAATACCTTGTTATAAGTGATGTGTCTAACAAAAATGAATCAGCACAGCTTGCATTTTGATTGCCAATTACTTGCAATCAACTGCTCAGAAAAACTCGCTGATCAAGAAAATACTCTTAGAAATATTCATTAAAAAATATTTGTGAACAACTTCACATGTATACAGGAAAGAATATCTATCTATGAACAAGTTCAATTGAATATAGGAAAGAAAACAGAAATGTTGCCACATAAGTCATGAGGTGAAACTTCAGGTACTTTATTAATCTCTTTTCTATGAATGATTTACTTAGCTCTTATTGTAAGAGCTAAAAGAGCTAAAGAGCTAAAAATTCAGTTTGCTGTTCAAATCACTAACAGTGCAATTAATACCACTGGTTAGTTTTGCAATATGTTACAATAAAATGTTTTATATTAATGCATCTGTATTCACCACCAAAAAAATTCATTAAGTCTCAGTAACAACTACTACTCAGAATTGAAGTTAGACAGAATGTATCATAAATACTGAAGAAAAAATTAAGCCTATAAAAAGCACGGCAAGTAATAGGGAAGGGAAGCAAGATAAATATTCAAATCCATTTCCATTTCATGCACACTTCTGAATAACTATGAAAGTGGAAAGTACCAAAAATGCTAAAATGGCCATTAAAAAAAAATAACTTTGACCCTAAAATCTGGCCCTCAATCAAGCTGAAAGAATACGCTAACTCAGCATCTTTGTTATGAGAGGATATTTAAAAGGTTCAAAGACAGAAACAGTAAAGTTCCAGCGAAAGCTGAGAGGCTTTGCAAACCTAATTCTCATTTGGGTCCTAAAATCTTCCCCTACTTCTTGAGAAGCTGGATAAAATATTAAATACAAATTAAAAGTTAGATTGCTGAGTTGTTCCAGATACTTTTTTTCAAAAAGCATTTTTGAAGGAATTGGAAGTTTAACGGAAATTTCCTATTTTAATAGAATTGTTTCAAGCTTTTGCTGAAGGATAAGAAAGTGGAAAATATTTTCACTTGAGGAAATGGAACATTTTGATGGGCTTTCTAAAGTTTGAAAAATAGGGCCTTTTTAATGGAAAATAAGTACTGCTCTGGTCAGGGACACTGGATCCTCTATTAAAAACACTAAGGAAACAGCTGCTAGAAGTAAGTTTAACTCAGTGGCATCTCCACCTGAAAGTCTCCACATTAGGTAGACTTCTGCCTGCGTTCCTCCTGTTCTGGAAAATCTGCTAACTGAGCAATACTTACAAAATCACTAACATCCAACTGCAAAGGTTTTAGCTGACCTTATGTCTTTTCTCTCAAAGTCACTAACAGACCCCAACAGGCAGAGAGGAATACTGCCTATCGACAGACAGAGAGGAATAATTTAGTAGATGTAGTGTTATGGGAACTGAGTCCCCGTTTCAGGAAGCATTTATCCAACAGATGCATATGAAGGGATATATTCAGACGTCCCTTGCTCAATCACAAAGGAAAGCAAGGACGGGAGTAGATGGGAGCATGAATAATGGTAGCAACAAAAAGGTTTTATTGCTGACTCCAAATCTTGCCATTGTCTGCTAAATGTAGCAGGTCATGGCACATTACAGTCTCTTGTCATGCTGAAACCACCGTCAAATTCACAGCACATTTTACCACAAAAGACAAAAAGACTTGCATTGCTGCTCCTGCCTTTCCTGCTGTTGTCTTACAGTTTGGCAACATTTATCCTTCTACGATTTCCTTCCTAAGAAAAAAATATCATTTGTATTAAGTAGGTGACAAAATCTTTAACTTCTTTTAAGAAGCAGAATGAAATTAGGAAGAAGGGGAATTTGATAATGGCTGCATTATTCATAGGAACGCATACCTAATTTATATAGTGCTGCTAGTATGCCATCTAAAATTGCTGTAACTCCAATTAAGCCCATTTAAGTAATGAAAAGGACTACTCTACTGTGTCTGAATATTAATTTCATGGTCCGTTTTACATATCAGAAAGTAAAAACATATTCCTAACTCACATAGTAATTTTACAATTACTAACAAAACTTTCCAAGGTGTGAATGTCCTTCAAAACAATATTATGTTAGATCCTATGACCAGATTTATAAGTACTGGACAGCACTTTGGGACAAAAATCTGACAAAGAGATTAAATCTACATGAAGACACTTAGATATCTATCTGGAGGAGACAGAATTTTTAGCCACATTAAATAGCCCCCCCCAAGACCCAGAATTATCTACAAAAATCACGCCTTATATCTCCAAATTGGAAATCCATATAATCGGGTAACAGTTTTGCAAAACTGGAGCATTTGAAGCCTTTTAGAAAATACAGAATAATTAATAAATAAATTATCAATTCAAGTTTTACACAGAATTTTGCTTTTCTAAAAGAATGTTAAATGAGATTAGACAATATCAGTTCAAGACAAGAAATACCATTCACATTGGAATTTTGGAGAAGGGGTGACCTGTGTGTTTTGGAAGCACAATATAATGAGAGTGGAAATTCATTAAATGATATATTAAACCAGTATTTATTTCTGCTTTTTAACCAACTCCAGAATGCGTAGTATGTATATCACATTAGTCTTGATGCCACACTGACTTGTGTGCATACTCAGCTTCAAGCAAGCGACTCCCCCACTCATCACCATAATTAAGTGTGTGCATAAGCCAGTGCAGGACAGAGGCCAATATCACCAAGGACACAGAACGCTGGAAGAAGAACTGCAGAAGGAGTGATAAGTAACTCTGCAAGTAACTCTTCATGTAGCTAATGACTCCAACTGCTGTACATCATGTTCAACTCAAGCAGGAACTCAAGCAGCTGCTATTTGTATTAGTAGTATTCACACACTTAAAGCATTTGCACCTCTTTTTCCAATCCATTAGTTCTTTGGTAAGTCATATGCAAGTAATTCTCTCTTACTTTCTCAGTTTCTTATCGCTAATGCTACCTTTAGAAGGCCATTTCTCCTTCTGCCTAGCTAGCAATAGATAAAAGCAAGCTATTGAGTACAGTTACCATGACATTTTGGAAAGCCTGGAACTTTACCAAATACATCCCAACAGTAAAATGTGACATCTGGCAAGCAAGGGGAGAAAGAAGCTAAAGAGAAGACTGATGCAGTGGGAGTCAGTTATGCAAAGAGTTGCAGATCTCATCACCTACATGTCATGCGTAACACAGAAGCTGTCCCTTTGACTCTGCTTAGACAGTCCAAGTCCTACCGGAAGTTTCACAGGAAAGCAAGGTTATTTGAGTGCCCATGGTGACACCCTGCTTGCGCTTATGTTCCTTAGGGAAATTAAGTCACTCAGACTGGAGAGAGGCACAGGTATATGTGTTGTTCATTGCTTAAGACTTAACTCTTTGATGTTCCTAGATTGGTACTTTCACTTGGTGGTAAACAGAGTAATTTCTAGACATACAAACACTTTTGGTCATGAATGGAAATAAAGCAGCAAGGATGAGGAACTTACTTTGAATTCTGGTGCCTCAGAAGATGTGCTTTGTGCTTCACACTCTGCTATCTAAAAGAAACAGACAGACAAAGGAAGGCAAAAAACTTGTCCCAACATACCAGACCATAAAGACTCTGTACAGGTTCCGCTCTAGATACTAGGAAACAGGGGAGCAAACAGAGTGAAAATGAATACATGCCATATTTTTCTAAATGATCTACTACATAGAAGGGCTCAAGTTGTCAGTTCAGCTTTGAATCTTACCCACTGCCCTCAGAAACATGTGCCCTTGCACAAGGCACGGATATGTGCCTGGCTTTCTGTGATTAAAATCCCTTTCCTGTACCTCAAACCTCCCCTGTCATAAATTGTTTAACTTCATATTCTCTAGTTCTGTTCAATTACTGCTTGCGAATGGATGCAATTCTCTTATTTCTTAGGTAGGCAATTATGAAAAAGGAGTGTTTTAAAATCGGAGCCAGCATTCTCAGGCATGAGCTATCACCAGTCAGGTCCTACAGCCTCCAGCTTGTTTTTCTTGGAGCAAGGGCAACCTCCAAAATATTGCAGTTCAGCTGTACCTGGAGGGGGGTTATTCTAGCTCTCCTTTCAGATACACTGGTTGGGATGCTGGGCTTCTGATATAGGCAGCAACATCAGGGATACCCCTCCAAAGGAGGATTTACAGCAAAAAAATACAGCTCCTGCTCCACCATGTTCATGGAGGAGCCTAGCCAGCTCTACTGCCCTAACAGGGCAGCCCTATAGCTCAGAAAATATGGTGGTAATTTTTATGAAAATCAGAGAACAGCAGAGCCAGCATGGAAGAGTATGGGATGATAAATACAGGTACACTCCATGAAGAATTTGATCATCTTAGAACAACAAAGTCACATGCCCAAATCTCCCAATTTCCGAGGGTGAAGCTGGGACAGGGCAGCCAAGAAGGGTGATCAAAACCAATACACGAACACAAGACAGAAAATGGCCTCCATTTATATGAGGAATGGAGAGTTTAATGCCCAGTCCCACAAACATGCTTCAAGAATCTAAACCCCTCTCCTTGTCCATCTAGGACATTTAGGCCTCTGCTGCTCCATCTACTAGGCTCCGGGCTTGCCAGCATGGCAATGACTGTGACTGTTCCCATCACCTGCTCTGGTCTAATTCAGGTGATGTTTAGCAACGGTGCTGCAGCAGGGCAGACCAGAATACAAGCTGACAAATGTCAAGCCATTGCAGTCAAGTGGTCACTGCTATTGTAGCTGCCAGAGTGAGCAGGTTTAAAACAACAAGGTCATGACCATATGGCCATCAGATGCCTTACTTCATGTACCTAGGCATTAAAAACCACAGTGGGTGCCTTAAAGAATGAACTAGCAAGATTATGCCCATATTGCAAAACCTCCAAGCATTCCCAGTCATTTGCCAGATATTGTTACCCAAGTGAAAGGGAGGAATGTCTAAAACATAGAGGAAAAAACCACATCTTAACAAGAAATAGTTATATATTAAATACCCATTAAAACTTGCATTTTAGAAGTACAGGAGTGAACACTTAAGGTCACTCAAGCTGTTAAGAAATGTGATTGTCTCACATTTGTGCCAAAAAAACTTGAAACTAAGCAACACTGCTTTGTACAGTATTAAAGAGAGGTCGAGAATCAGATACACACATTCATCACAAGATGAATGGATTATAAATAGACTTTTAAGATGGCAATAAAATCATTCATTACACTTTTTAAATGAACAGTTGGAGTGAAAAAAGCAGCCAGTGTAATAATTGCTATGAATAGCCACAGCTGGCAAGCAGCTGGATTTCAAATGGGCTTTCTTTCCTAAATGCCAAAAGCACTAATTCATTGCTGTGACTCTGTCTGTGTGAATCACAACTTTTGCAAACAGTGTCTATTAGCATTATATACACAGCCCCTGCGTGTTCTGTGCAGAGCACGCTGTATTAATCTGTGGAATGACAAAACAGAGGGGACGAGTATGACCTACATCATCTACAAGCACAGCACTGACAAAACTTTATATCCAAGATAAGCCCATTTCTGAAATTGCTCTGCTGAAACCAGAAGTTTCTGAAAGAGGGGGTGACCTCTAGTAAAAATTAAACCCTGCATCTACACTTTGGGAAAAATAACTTATTCGTGAAGAATGTGATTCTTCAGAAATATATACAGCAGTCATGCACACAAGCTCAGATTCCCAGCCAACGTAGGAAGACGTGATCAACTCAAACCAGCAAAGCTACAATGATTTACACTGAGGTTTTCTCCCCTCGCATTAAACATCTTTCTACCACTGTAAGTATTTATCAGTGTCTATAAAAGTGAGTGATATCTACCCAAAATATATCACCTTCCTGCCTTAACTGCGCAAAATAGGCTGTGGGTGTCCACTGGCAAAGGTCAAGGTTGCAACAGCAGTTACAATATCCCCAAGAGCTACGTTCCACAGAATGTTCTCGATAAGCAACAGAACAGAGTGATTTCAGCATCTCCAGACCTAAGGGGACTTCAGCATCATCTCCCATGAACAGTATCACTGTAATGCTGCTGTAGCTGTAGTGGTCTAAGAATATAAGAACTACAGATCTCAAGATCTATGTCTATACTTTCCAAAAAAGCTCCCTCACTCTTTTTCAGCTATGAAGGATAACAGATTTAACTGGCCCTGTACTGCAGCAGTGCAAAGACTAGAGGAACTCTTGCAGTTCCTTCCAGTTCTGATTTCTGTGAATCTTTGACTTTGAGATGACAACACAGAATACAGCCTTAACATTCAAGATGAGAAGGGATTAATAATGAGTATGATTCAGAGGTTCTGAGGAAAAAGGAGCACAGATCAAAGAATTACACCCTCCTACCACACAAAGTCCTTGTAGGCTGATGCAGGAAGGTTATTGCGGCTGCTGAGATGATAACTGAAAGGCAGGGCTGACACAGGCTGTGCCTGTATTACACTGGCCACAGCAGGGCCTGGGCATCTACATTCTACTGCAAACACCAGTGAAAAGAGCTGCTGTCTTAAAAGTTCTATTTAAAAGGAGAACATGTGGACACATTCATAGTGTGGCAGCATAGTATGTTCAGGAAGGATGCCAAATATAAATCTATCTTGGAGGAAAAAGAAGTCCCCCAACCAAAAAGGAATAAAGTAGGCAGTCAAGCAAAAAACTTGTAAATGGCACCTTCTGAAATTATAGTTTGAGTTCACACTTGGCCAAGACACTGGAAAAACTCTTCCTTTGATTGCTACAAGCTCCCCTAAAAACATTCCTTTTGGGCTTGTCAGTAAAACCTGCTAAGTAGTGTAATAGTCCACCTTGCTAAAACAATGTTCATTTATCACAATTAAACTTAGATGGTAACCTTTGCCCCAAACCTACTGAGTGAAATTACTGTGAGTTCAATAAAGAATACTATCCCTACAGGTATTGAACACACACAGAAGCAGACAACATACTCTGCATATCAGGAACAGAAGAGCCTTTTACCATTGCCTATTACTGCTGGTGGTACTTACATATCTATTAGCATATTATCGGGGCACCCTGTGGTCTTTAGCCTGTTTCTTGCATGACTCCTGATGCTCGCATCCCCATGGTACCATTGAAAGAATTGAAAGCACAGGCAGGCTGACTTGCTCACGTTCCAATGAGAACACTGTGTGAAGGTGGAGTTAAGCATGCATCTCCAAATTGCAGAAAAGCCTGCTAGTGTTGGCTAGCTTCCTTCCTCAGTAACCTGAGTGTTCACGTAAAACTTTGTCACTGGGCTGGTGTGGTGATGGGAATTGCTGCAGTATTTACATAAACCTGGGGCTATCACACTTTCCCTGTCTGGCCACCTAATCCATTCTCCTGGAAACAAAATGATTTAACATCTGTTCTGCAGTACAGATAAAAGCTCATGGATAATCAGAAGGCAGATGCTTCAGTGAGTACAAGAACTACTCTGGGCTACCCAGAGAAGCAGGAAACACTTTCCCTAGAATGCAAGACCCAAAGACTGAGCATTAAAAGTAAAACATGGGTCCATTTTTAATTTGTCCACGATTACAGAGCTAAGGGAGAGAGGGGACAGGTTCCCAGACAGCATGACCCATTGGAGGCCAGCTGGTCCTACTCAAAAGGAGTACTAACTTTAAAAGAACTCATATATCCTCTGTAGTAAAATATTACCCTTAGCTGATTTTTTAAATTATTTGGAGTTTTAGACCTGACTCACTCCAGTTCTTCAGTTGCTGCAGGTTCTAGCATGGTCCAGGCAAAAACAGTCAGCCTTTATTCCTAATACCACTTCTTAACTGTACTCATCCAGGTTTATACCATGTGGTATATGGTAGTAAGAATAGACAAACCAATTCAAAGCTGAAAATACATCAAAAGCCATATACAGCCACAGAATAGGCAGAAATCAAGAGGGTCCAATGAATCCTATTTCTCCTGTCAGAATTTTCTTCAGTCTTCACTTGTTTTGGAGATCTTACTGAGACCTAAATATGAAATGCAGTCTGCAATTCTGTAAGACAGAGCTAGGGGAAAAGATCTAATCTATGTTTCACAATAACATTTTTTCCTATTATTCACTAAGTACTTTGTAATCTAAATAGTTCTTACGGCATTTCTTTTTTGTGTTTGCCTTCAAAGCTGACCTTGTAAGTGAAAAAAAAACATCTCAGGACTTAAATGGCACAAATTTAAGTATTTTCTCTTCATGCATTTGGCACCAAAACTGTTCCCTCTCCTCACATATTAAATGTCAGCAAACAGAGAACTAGAAGGAAAACACAAGTATTTTTATGGTTCTTTTATAACATTTTCATAATTGAATTTCTTAGGGGCTAGGAAATCTAGGATTCAAACAAATCAATGTTATGACACAAACCTTTAAACAACAGACAGTTTGAACTCATCCTTCACGCTCAGACACCTTTTTGTTCCCCCACTGAAGAAAACTCAAGACTGACTGTGCTGGTGTTAGAAAAGACAGACTGTGATCTTCTGATGTAACTTAAGCTAACAGTGCACACGCACGTAGCAAAGTGTGAGGTACAGGTAAGCAGCAGAGACAGCTGCCTGGTTGGTTGGGTGGGTTTGGGGTTTGCGTTAAAGAGAGCGCAAGTGAGAATAACATCAGGATAATTTTAGCTTCAGGGCCTTGTCACAGCAGCTGCCCAAGTCTGGGGCACATGAGCTTTTCTCTGGTTGTTTTTTTGCTTGTTTGTTTGTTTCTTTAATGAAAACAAGCTCATTGGAACAGTTAATGGTAATTAGCACCATGGTAAGTTCAGAGTGGAAAGTGAAGGTGAATAAAGCAAACTCTATCTGAGAAGGAGATCACCAAGTAAGACAGTATTTTCTCAGTTAAGAGAAGAAATCCAATGCTACATTCAGAGTATCAGTAGCACAGGTATTGTGTCAATTAATGAAACAGACAGTGTGTGATGAAGCTTTTGCTGGGCTGGAAGTTTTAATTCTTTGCTTTGCTGCTGATTGATGACCCAAAACCACTACCCTCCGCGTGGAGCCTGTGCTCATCAAAACACCGTTGAGACCACTAAGTTCATTTGGGCAAGCCACATATAAGGGGACTCTGGCTGGCTGGAGACTGAGCATGGTCTTTCAATGAACCCTCATTTATTTTGTTCTTTTTAAGAACAAAAATATCCTAAATAAATCCCCTGTACATTAAATTCTGCTCAAGGAAAGAATGAATGAGCCATAAGGGATATTAGACACATTACTTAATACAGTATTGGAGGGTTCTGAAGTATAAGACTTCGGAAGGAACATGTACAGAATACAAGAAGAAGGACGTGACTGTTCAGGACAACACTTGAGCACAAATATCAGGGTACTTCAGCACTGCACAGATTGTAGAGACTTTCTTCACCTGTAGCCCCCAAATAACAGATTATTCTCTGCTAGGAGGAGGGAACCAGTATGAACACTGCCAAGCAGTCCACACCTAAAACAGTGAATTTAGGAAGTTAGAATCCCTGACCTTCCTACGCAATCACTGAAGAAAGACTTCTGCAGAAAGCAATATAGAACATGTTTCCCAAAGCTCCCTTTACAGTCAGTGGAGAAAAATTAACCTAATTTGTGCACAAGAAAACTAACCTACTTGCCTCAGATTGGGAGGTATGAATCTCCTTCTGCAGCACAACACACAAGCAAGCATTTCAGCACACGCATCTGGGAAGACAATAAACGCGCCCAAATATTTCCAGTAAATAGTATGGAGCACGGTCCAAGTGAGACATATGAAAAAAAGGAACCGAGACTTCCAGCATTTGCCTGCCTTTTCACTGGGTAATATCCCCTCTCTACCTTTTTAAACAGGATAGAGAAGGCAGAAGCATACAGTTCTGCTCATCTCCAGCTGAAGCATGTAATCGTCTTCTTTGTATTAGCATCCAGCTCTAATGGCTGGTGTATAATAAGTAATTGCCACTTCACATTCAGAGGAACCATTCAGGAAGAGACATTAGCTGTGCTTAGGGCCTGAAGTGAAATAATCAGTAAAGCAATTGTACTTCCGAAACACGCATCATTTATTGTCCCTTATTTTCTGTCCTCTCTCTATCCCCATTTCCGCATTTGCTCTCTTTGCATCTGCCACAGATGACCAGATCTCTTTGTCTTACGCAAAGCTCTGCAGGCTTCCTTGCGCCAGCCTTCCTCCCTAGGGCAGGAACAAAACATAGAACACAAGCAATTTTTTGCAGCTGTACTTTTCTAGCCACAGAGGTGTCTCTCAAGGATCAAATCCAAACACGTTTCAGAAGTTGCACAATAAAAGCATAGTCAGCAACAGTACAGTATTTAACTTTGTAAGATACAAACCAACCCAGGTCCTACTGAGTAATGTGTGTGCTTTACTCAAAGTAAGCAGCCACGTCATTGGGGTGCACTGGGACCATACGTGCCCAAGATTTTTTGGAAAGTCCTAGCCAGGGTTGTAACTTCAGGAGCAAGTCTACAGTACCTTCAAGAAAGCTAAACAGGGTGCAATTATCTGCACATCCTTTCAGATTTTTAAGGATTATCTATAACACAAAGGTAGAGGTGACTGCAGAAAAAACACTTGTCTTTTCTGTTCCAAGCTTGTTCGTGATGAACGTGGAATCATTCAAACATGGATAGTTTAGCCCAACTTTCAGTAAGCAACCTGTAAAACAACTGCCCAATACTATTTAGCATATTTAGCCTTCCTTAATACTGCAGATTTGGAAATGCAAACCATGTTATCACTGTGCTCAACTACATTCACGTCCCATCAGAATCAAGATTTGATCACTTGATACAGTTGCTCCACTTGGCTGTATCAGTTACATTTCATCAACTCAAACTTTCAACTATCTTTAGGCAGAGACTTCAATCCCAAAACATGGACACAGAGGTAGCTAAACAGGACAGCCAGCTCTGCATTTTAAAGAGAATTAATAGATCAAGTGAGAACAGAAATGGTTTCCAAACCCAAAGGCAGCCCATAATTTGTTGGCATGCTGCTTGTACAGGTTCAAAAATAAATTAAAAGTCAGCTTTGAAGGAAACAGGTTAAATTTGAACCTGTAGTCTCCACAGGACTCTCAGAAAGAGACAGGCAATAACATTTAGCACGTCACACCAGAGCAGGGTCACTCTAAGCAGCACTGCCTAAGATGCAGAGCAGATCAGAAGACCAAGCTCCTGATCACATCAATCAGCTGTGTCGTAGGATCCAAACAGAGCATCCAACAAAATGCCCCATGTCAGCAAACAAAATGAGGGGAAATAAAACTTAGGAGGCAAAAATCCAAAATGCCAACTTAAGCCTTCAATCAGTTCCAATTCAAAGCCAGTGTAACAAAACGAGGATTGAAATTACATAGAAGTGTTAGGTAGATCTTTGATTTAATAAACAAATGAAGGGAAATGCTGGCCTGGAAAAGGAACATTGCACTGAGGAGACCTCAGTTACTACCAGAACTTCACTAATGGCAGATGTGTGACCTCTCTCCCATCCAATTCCCTGCCTGTTTTTTGTCCTCTTCAGTTGATTTGGTCTCTTGAGGCTGTTTTTTTTTTTCTAAATAAACAAAGCAATTGGCACTAGGGTGCCCTGTTTCATTGCAGACCCTACCATAATAAACTGATTATATTCATTTTAATGAGAAACTGTGTTTTTATCTGCCTGTAATTGGTGCACTATTGGCCGTGGCCCATTCCTGTTATCACCTACACTGAATTACCAAAGCAGATATACTCAGCTTCCAAGGTAAGGACTTCGAAGGTGAGAAAGTAAAAGTATGATTTTGTTAATGTAATCAGGAAACTGCACTGGAAACAAGGGAAACAAATTATGCAAATCAGAAACTATTTATGCTGCATTATTAAATGAGACACTGCAGATGGCAGAGGTTTCTGGAATCCGGTGGACTATCACTTGACTGAATACAAGCAGAGCAAATTCCCAGCAGCTTATGCAGACAGCAGCAGTACTTTAGAAACCAAAAGAAAATTTCAGGACTAAAGGAGAGGAGAATCATTCCTGAAGTTGGTTTACCTTCTTTCTTCTTTTTCTTCTCAAAAAAAAATATAAAATAAAGAAACAGCAGAAATTGATGATGACTGACACAAGAAATTCAGAAAAAAACCAGGATCACTCTAAACTGCATGCGTGTTGTTGACGAGTTGAATAGGGGCATTTCAACAGCTGAGATCCCTGAACAGAGCAAAAGATTGCTGAAGATCAGCATTACTGGAAAAACTGTATTAGAATTTTACATCATAAATAAAACTGAGACTATTTCCTGGAAAGACATTTAACATGAAGAATTGTTGCTTTATATGAAAGAAAATCTTGTCTCCTTCTCAGGAGTTAAAAATCTGTTTGCAATAGCCAGGTACTCATTTCAGTTTGCCAATTTAAGCAAGAAATCAACATTTGCCTTATTTTTGGTAACCACTTAAACATGAAACATTGCACTTCTCCAACAGAGGTTAGTGTAGCGGCTGAACTATACCTCAATTTCTAAGGAAGCCAGGGGAAGTTCAGCAGACCTATTCTTTCTGTGATTCAGTATTGTGGCTGCAGAGACTTCTTTCATCAGATGGATCTTTCTTCGCTGCAGTCTTGATGCCTGTGGGGTGTTTCTTCCAACAATCTTTTGACATTTGTGACTCCTCAAAAGGTATTCATCTAAACCCAGAGTGTTCAGTTTTCAACAGTTCCACCAAAGGGACTCACAAGGTACTCTGAGCAGGAGACCAGAAACCTGTGGCCTTTGGTTCATATATCAGCATTTTGGGGTATTTTTGTTAATATTCTTTCCTTCATGGTACTTTACTAGCCTTGCTTTGCCTGGAAGCTGTTGAAGCCACTGCAATCTCCTAGTGAGATCTGGGGTACCTAGTATCAAGTCTCAAGGGTTGGCTTTACTGCCAGACAGAAACACGCCCTCTTCTTGGTTTCACAGAAGCCTGCTACTTTTCCTTTTTCCTTCATTGTACACTCCTGCTTGCACTCTGAAAGTTAAACTGTTTGCAAAGTTTGGCATTGCCATCTGCTCAGAACAGCAAAGATTTGGCTTGTTTTCTTTTGCAGCTTGTGGTGTTTTCCATTGCCTGGATCACATATGTACTTTTGAAACAGGTAAGACCCGCAGGGATCCAGGTTTCTGGTAGTGCTCATACATTTTCTTACTCTTTTTTAGTGGTTTAAATAGCTTTTGGCATGGCCAGAAGATACATGAACTTTTTCAAATCAAACATCTAAAGACACCATGTTTGAAGATACAATTTATATGCAAGTGCCTTAAGAAGGGTCCACAATGTGGGCAGGTTCTGTTATTCTGTCCTTTCTCTTAACATCTGCAAACTTTTCAAATGCATTCAGAAAACAGAAGAAACTACATTGCACACAAAAAGCCCTTACAGTCTCCTCCTACCTTTGAGAGTGTGGTAAGCTTAGCAGAATTCAATTAAAGTTTATAGCACTTTACCAAGAGGGCAATTTTGATGTAATCATAGACAAAATCAGATAGGAAGATTGTTATAATGGCATCGAAGTATGCAGAGACAACAAAGCTAAAGGAGGGTCTTTGATGTGCATTCCAGGTCTAAAATACATTTCAAGTTATCCCTGAAGGCCCCTGCTTTGGCCTATTAGCCAGATAAAGCCAACTTCAACAGCAGGAGGAAGAATTCTACCCAGACTCTGGTGTTTCAGATGCTTTGTCATAAACAAAAAGAAATCAAAGACAGAATTTCACTTTAGTTTTTCCCATGAGGTTCTCAGAATGAGCATCAGGATTCTGAGGTTAAAGATTTTAATTAAAGGAGTACAAATTAAAACCTAACAATTCACTACCACTTGTGTTAATTCTCATTAAAAATACGAGGCTGCCCTTTGCCCCTACTACCTCCTGTCTTCCTTCAGAGTCACTGCCAGAGGAGATAAGAAGTATCCCTCGACATTTTTTTCCTTTACATCAAGGTGTAAAATATCTATTCAGCTCTTTCCAGGGACTTCTGCAGACCCAGGGATAGCAAGATCACAGCCACATGCAAATGATATATAAAATTAAACACTTTCATGACCTTCCAAGAGAGGCTAAAACACCATGGTGATTTACTGATTATTTTCAAAAGCAGAAGGTCAAAGGTGTTTCATCCCTCTCATCATCTTTGTGGCTCTCTTCTGGACCCGCTCCAACAGTTCTATGTCTTTCTTGTATTGAGGGCTCCAGAGCTGGATGCAGCACTCCAGGTGGGGTCTCACCAGAGTGGAGTAGGGGGGCAGAATCACCTCCCTCGACCTGCTGGCCATGTTTCTCTTTATGCAGCGCAGGGAACAGTTGGCTTTCTGGGCTGCAAGTGCACGTTGCTGGCTCATGCCCAGTTTTTCAGCCACCAGTACCCCCAAGCCCTTTGCCACAGGGCTACTCTTAATCCCTTCATTCCCTCTATTGATGCCATGTGGTGCCCTGAACCATGTGCAGGAATTGGCTGTGTTGAACCTCATGAGCCACATGGGCCCACTTCTCAAGCCTGTCTACATCCCTCTGGATGGCATCTTGTCCCTCAGGCCTGTCGATCGCACCACTTAGCTTGGTGTCACCTGGAAACTTGCTGAGGGTGCACTCAATCCCACTGCTGTCACTGATCTCCATCCGGACATCGAGCCATTGACCACTACTCTCTGGATGTGACCATTCAGCCAATTTCTTATCCACTGAACAGCCCATCCATCAAANGCAAGTGCACGTTGCTGGCTCATGCCCAGTTTTTCAGCCACCAGTACCCCCAAGCCCTTTGCCACAGGGCTACTCTTAATCCCTTCATTCCCTCTATTGATGCCATGTGGTGCCCTGAACCATGTGCAGGAATTGGCTGTGTTGAACCTCATGAGCCACATGGGCCCACTTCTCAAGCCTGTCTACATCCCTCTGGATGGCATCTTGTCCCTCAGGCCTGTCGATCGCACCACTTAGCTTGGTGTCACCTGGAAACTTGCTGAGGGTGCACTCAATCCCACTGCTGTCACTGATCTCCATCCGGACATCGAGCCATTGACCACTACTCTCTGGATGTGACCATTCAGCCAATTTCTTATCCACTGAACAGCCCATCCATCAAATACATACCTCTCCAATTTAGAGAGAAGGATGATGAAATTATATTTCTTGCCCTCAGCTTCTGAGGCAGTAAGAAATTTACAAATATCAGAGAGACTATGCAGTCCATCTGTTCAGAACATAAAAGTAACACACTCATTCAGGCCAAAGGTCTATCTGAGCCAGTATTCTCTCACTGACAGCTACCAAAAGCAGATGCCTAGGTAAAAGGGTAAGAACAAGTAAGTCTTATGTGGTACTTCTCCCCATCAGTGAATGCCCCCAGGACTGGAGAACCATTTACCTCCTGCATGAACTCATCCAGTCTTTCACAGGAACCATGGCATTTTTAGCATTCATATCATCCTATTACAAAGACTTCTAGAATGTAATTAAACCTCAAATGGAAACTTTTTATTTTTTTAGAACCTGGCCTGTATGTTCTTGTACTGAAAGAGACTGTACTTAACTGATCCCCGTCAGCCCTCCCCTACCACTCAGTGTTGTTACCCACCATTATATTCTCTCAACACCTCTATCAGGCCACCACCAGCCTCTGAATCTTTTCCAGGTTTTACCACGTGCTTTTTGAGATGAAAGGAACTGAACCACACAGTTTTCAATACGCAAGTAGGCCACAGCTTCGTACAGCACCATGATTTTGTATCCCTTTCTATTCTACTTCTAATATTCCCAGTACTGCTCTGCTTTTTGACCTCTGGGCTGCTGCATTCAGGGAACTCTCTGTCATAAGCCCCGATGTACATCCCAGAGACTAATGGCCTGTCCAGAACCCATCATGTAATATGGAAAGCTAGGATTATTTCCCCCCCATGCATCACTTAACATTTATCTATGTGTAATTTGAACTGCTCATCTGTTGCCCAGCCACTGAGTCTCATAAGGTCGTTCAGTCAGCCTTCATCTTTACTGTTGTGAATAACATTTGCTCATGGCACTAACACGTGCCCTTAATAGCAATTCGCCCCTTTTCCAGTTCATTTATGAATATATTGTGAATGAACAGATGAATATATTGTGAATGAACAGATGAATATGAATATCAGCACTGATCCCAGCACAAACCCTTTGGAACTCCACTGGCAGCCTTTTACTACTGTGAAAACAGATAACAGAGTCATGTTCCTGTTTTATACCTTTAAAATTCTGTTTGTGTTGCTACGTTAATGGTCATGTATGCAATCTTCATGTGCCATAACTGCCCTGTTTTCTTAAAAACTTTCAGGTTTGAGATCTTGTTGAAAGGTCTACAAATTTAATTTCTTGCAGCCTTCCAATTTCTTATGAAACTTCTAGCAAGGGACAGAGGAGTTTCCAGCATTATATGCATAAGAAACAATGAATGTTACTTTAGTTGTGCAGCTGGTTTGGAGTTTTTTAGGGTGTTTTCCAAAACAGATCAATTAGACATAAGAAAAGATGTTCTAACTCATCAAACAGAAAGTTTACTTCACTTAAACATCTACAAAAAGTTTTTTAAAATAAATCAAATCCATGAAGTCATGCACTGACTGCTTAGTGCACGCCCAAAACAAAAGAAGGCTGAGACTGCAACTTCAGCAAAGACATGCCTTTTGTCTTATAGGCACAAAACTGTTCCTTGCTTACTGCTCTGTGCTTCAAGGTATTTCAAAGTGCACCGTCTCATTGGGTGTTCTGTAATAAAACAAAAATCAGGCTAAATGTAAGTATTTATTCCAAGGGCAGTTAAAAGATGATTCTCATTTATCAAAACATCTCAGTGAAGCAGAAATGGACGCTGACCAAGACACAAAAGACCAATAATCAGTCTGACCCTCCTCCTGCTCCCCCACATCAGGAGCAATGACAACAGAGGTAGAGTGGTATAGAGCTCCAGCTGTGTTAAATATCCAAGGTTATGGAGATTTTCTTCACAATCCAGGGTTTAGAGTCATGATGTTGGCCTCCTCCTGCTGCCTAATAGTTGTGTTTAGTCCACCTAGAAAACACGTTATCTTCTGTGCCCACATGACAACATTCATCTCCACATGAAGCCAAACAATTAAACAGAGCAAGAAGGCTGACCTCTCCCTCCTCTCCCGTGTATCTGGAGCCATCTCAAACTAAACATGCTTCAGCTTCAGCAACAATAGTACTTAAATGATAACAAGCAATTCTTTTATATCAAACATGAGGCAAACCCTTCTCCTGAATAATCGCCATGCTGTAAGCATCATCAGCACCAGAAGGATGGATGGGTGCAATTACAACAAGGTTAAACACTGCCTTGGGTGACAGGAAGAGCAGCCCAGGTACCGTGCTATTGCAGTCTGCATTACACTGAGAGGGAAGCCAGAGAATGGTGATCAGGGTAATTTTATGGAAGATGGATGCCAAGAACTGTCCTGCGTTCATGAACAAGATCACAAATTCCCCTATAACTTCTGTCCTGAGCCCCATGCCAGCTACCAACACAGATTATCATTTTGAAGTCCGCTTTGCTGCACTGCATTTCTGGTTGTGCCAGCCACACCCCATCTTGAAGGACTAAAAGGGATCATCTAGACTATTGAGTTTCAATACTCAAGTGCACAAACCTTGTATTCTACCCATTGCAACACAAAACATCTTGCCTTTTCATTCCCTTTCACCATAAAGTCAAAAAGAAATACAAATAAATTTAAAAAGTTATGTCTCGGAGACAATTTCATAACCAAAATCTGAAAAAAATGCTGATTCATAAATTCTCCCGCACTTGCTTACTCTAAGGAAATTGGGTTCAATTGTACTCTCACTGACACCACTCTGAAGTGTCAAGTAACTATTAAAGTCAATGGAGCTATACTTAAATATATCCTCAGGGAACAAATTAGATTTGCAATTTTCATAGCATGCAAATTTCCAATCTATTTCTACATGATTAATCATATTTTCAACACCTGCAGATAATCTGTTTCTTCCAAAACTACTATCTTTGCACTGGATATAACTACCCTTTAACAAATGCCTTTTAGGCCGGTTTTTCACTTACACCTCATCAATGTGGGAGGCCAGATATCACAGCCTCCATGGAATCTGAGTTCCTGAATCTTTAAACTCTGAAAATCCTATACTGAAAAAAAAAGCCATGTCTTAAATTAATGAAAAGTAGCAGCAGTTCTCCTAAGGTTCTTTTCCAGCCCATCACTTGTCATTTTTTAAATATTTTAGAAGGAAAACCAGAAAATTTCTTAGGATCATAGAATAGGATTTCAAATCAAACCTCAAAACTGTAATTAATAGGACATGCTTTGGATATTTATAGCTGGCTATTTCCATTTAGCAGCCTATATTAATTTGCTTTTTATTACATCAATCTCTTTTTTTATTAGGAAGGAAAAGAGAAAGTTAATCTTGGCATTAATGCTATCAGATATTGGTGAGGGGAACAGTCATAATAACTGCATCTCTGAAGACAGAAATAATATTCAACATAGCCATGCAAATCCATACAGCAAATTAAAGTTTGCTGGTTACCTTCAGCACAGCAAGTGTCTATGCTTAGTTGTCGTTACTTGCCTATGTTGTGCAATCTTGGTAAAGCATTGAAGAAAGCTTTGTTTTGATTAGAAAAACACTCTTTAAAGAGCCTGCATAATCTGGTACTATAGATTGCAGCACTCCCTTGAAAAACATTCAAGAGCAAACCACAAAGAATCATCAAAATATTTTTTTTCTTTTTCCCCTAAAAGAAATAACTCCACAGTAATTCCTCCCCATCCATTTATATTCTTTCTCTCATCAGACAGCTAATATTCACGCTAATCCTTTAGGCAGAAAAAAAAGTAGAAGAGTCTGTCTCAGAGTATCTTCACACACCTTTCCCCTTATTTCCCTCATCCCTCCAAAGGCAGCAGTAGAAAAAGAAATATGCCTGAGATTAATTCTTATCACCAGCCCTGCAGGGCTGTCATGTTAGGGGCTTCTGAAGCTATTTCTTCTAGTTCTTCCACCTGCAGGCACTGAAGGTAGCAAACAAGGTAAAAGGAAAAACTAAAGCCTTATTCACCAAACAGCAATTAAATATGATGTGGCAGAGCCTGCCTTTACTTGCAGCACCTGGCAGCAAAAGCTGAGACTACAGCAGGACAGAGGTTTGCTTTCCAGTTCCTAATTGCTCTCTGCAAGCCCTTCAGAGAGCGACAAAAGACTGAGAAGTAACTTGTACCTTAACCCCTTCTTTCTAGCTGTATTTCTCTGTCTCTTGGCTTTCCTCCCTTTTCCCCTCCTCTGGTTATTTCTGTCTCCAGCTTTGCCTGATTGTGCAGCTCACTCCTTCAGCACCATCCTGCAGACAGGTTGGAGCAGCTGCTGGTGGCCTTCCACAGAGTGTCTGTACCAGCCCTTCTCCAGACCTGAGATCCCACGTGCTCAGGGAACCTCAACAAGAGCCTGGAGATCCTTCTGCTGAAGGCAAAACCACCATGACCTCTGCTACAAGGAGCAGTACAAAGACCGCGTGCTTAACACGTTAGCCGAGATGCTTTTCCTAGCTGACCTAATCCTTTACCATTAGAGCCTGTCTGTAGGCCTGTGGTGGTTGTTCTAGGCCAGGCAGGTGAGAGAAGATGAGATTCATCTCACACACCTTCGCTTCCCCAAGGCATTAGGATATGCAGCTCTGACCCATTTAAAAATTGCTCAGCAACCCCTAAATCCCTGATTACCACTAATTGCCAGTATAACAAGGGCAGAAACACAGCCACCCCTGGTTCCCTGTCCTCAGATGTTTCTCCTCCAATTCTAGAAGTCTGTTTTCTGTATGTGATCTCGAATTTGCCTGATGATGGCTGACCAAAGCCCCTTACATATAAAGAACACTCTAGGTTGACCCCTCATCCACCACAGAGGCCCCTAGGTCTTGACAAGAGAGAGATGCCATCATTTTTTCATGCCCCAGATTGTCCCATAAGGCCAAAGCTCTGAAGAACACATTGGAGCTGCCTGGATCTGTGATGCTGCGCACTTCTGGCAGCCCTCTTCCAGCTCCTGCCTTCCCACTGACTGAGGAACATGTGGCAAGCCAGGTCTGAGGTTACTGAAAGCCAGCTATGAACCTGGTAAAGCAGGGAAATGTGTGAAATGCTTATTATTAATTTGTTTTCTTCAACTAAAATGCCAAGCTGATAGACTAGATGGGAGTTTATGCGAGTGTTTGACTTCAAGAGAAAAAAAATCTAAGAAAAATCACAGCCATAGAGTCAGAACCAAAGGTAGCCAGGCAGGGTTCAACCAGAGATCCTGTCAACTGATGCCACAGCATTTCACTCAGTCCTGGCATGACGACACCTCTGCCACTTTCCAACACCACAAGGCTCCCAGCACTACTGGGCACAGTAAAATCTTCCTACTGGCTGCTGCTCTAAGACTACATAGTCTAAATGCCCTGCAACACTGGTGAGGAGGAGGAAGAGGTTCCCACTTAATTCCTGAAGCGGATGAAGTGTCTGAGGTTTCATTTAGTAATACTGCAGGGGACAAGCAAATGGAATAGTTTATTTTGGAATAAACAAACCCAAAATGAGGAAGTAAGACTATTGGTGCTGGTTACAGCTTTTAAGAAAGGAAGTCTTGGAGCAGAGTGGGAGGATGACACAAGTCTCACTCAACAGCATGTGTGTCTCATCCATCTGTTTAATAAGCAGGGCTGCCTTGCTTTGGTAATATTCAGAAACCCTCTTTGGATGCGTTATAGAGGAAGTGCACAGTAGAAGAAGACAGGACTCAAAACAAGAGCTGGGCATAGAAACAAGACTAAACCACAACTGGGAAGCTCCAATGCAAATTTTCCTGCACCAACAGATCAAGAAGTCAGCCTTCCCCAGGTATCAAAACATACAGGTAGGTTCAAGTATATATAAGATCATCTTTACAGAGACAGTTTTCACAGCATCAAGATGAATTTCCAGTTGCTATCATTACTTTGCTGCTACTTCTGAGCAGCACAGCTAGTCTTTAAACGAACTCTGGCCCCTAATCAGAGGCAAAAAGTCTGCTGCATGAGGCAATTATATTTCACTTTCTGAGCACAGATTTTGCTCAGGATTACCAGCACTGAAAAATCAAGTCTGAAAGTTATCTTAAATAAAGTATGGAGAAAAATTTTCGGTCTATGTCAATGTATTTTTATGTTTTCCATAACTTCAAAAAAATACAGGTAGCTCATATGCCACTTTGGAAAGGTTAAATGAATAGGGGAGTTTGAAACACCTCCAATTTCTTTCATTTAATCTCATGTCCTTTATCATCATTTCTGCAATGACTCCAAAATCCCCCTGGCATTCTGAAAGTGCTCGAAAGGGCAAGAAGTGTTTTAAGACATCACTCCTTGAACATCAATTGAAACCAAGTGAACAAATGCCTTGCTTTAGCTTGGACAATTACTCAGAAATGTTCCTAGCCACAACTCTACTTACAGATTTATAATTCATCGGCATTCTCAAGAATGAGCATAAGGAGCTGGTGAAATATGATTAGTCAGGCTCACATCTCTGCTTCTCATTCTCATGGTATCATTTGGGTATAACCCTCCTAGGCTAGAGGTGACAGTCCTCATTTAGCCAAGCAATCCAGGCCTGCAAGATGATCTGAAGGACCAGATCCTATGAAATTCATTAGCCAGAAGATGCTAAGCCTGTTCCATCTTCTTTTCTCATGCAGTTTCTGACACCCCTTACCAATCTCAGATAGTTCAGAGAAAGAGGATATCCCACTGTCTCCTTCTTGTGCCTACTTAAATTCAGCTTCTAAATAAAAGCTTTCTGGTCCTAATTGATCACTTAGTAGAAACAAAGGTGCTGGAGAGGAAGGAGAAAGACAAAAAACCAAAGGAACCAAACAAAAAAAGCCCCACTACAACAAACATGGGTGACAACAGAGATGTGGTCACTTATAGGTAGGTGCAAGCAGCAAAATATCTGCAACCATTCAGGACTGAAAGATATGTTCATGTTTCACTATTAGATTAAAAAAAAAAAGAAAAGAAAAGAATACAGAATGCATCTGAGAGAGTTTAACAATTTGAGGTAACAGCTAAACAACTAAAAATCAC
Source organism: Chionis minor (assembly GCA_013398295.1). Taxonomy (NCBI): domain Eukaryota; kingdom Metazoa; phylum Chordata; class Aves; order Charadriiformes; family Chionidae; genus Chionis; species Chionis minor. Next base: position 166,136 of record VZSF01004857.1, read on the forward strand.
ATACATACATAGTCAATTCATTAAAATAAGCTATTACAGTCAAGCATTTCCTATTCAGATAATTAGCAGCCTCTAATGCAATTAAGTTTACACAGCCAGCTAGCATAATTAAAAGACATCACTGAAACAGAACCATTATCACAGGATAAGGGTCTTTTGTCTGATTTTTATTTTTCTTTAGAAAGGTCTAGATGAAACTGTATGTCCAAGGGAAACATGTAGACTCCATTTAAATGCTAGATGCATTTCCACAGAAGATCAGAGGTTATTCTCAAAGAGCAAAATGAAAAAATTCATCCAAGTGATGCAGGAATATTTTAAAACCTTGTTATAATTATGCTACTCTACAATTTTGTCTGGGTGGTTGGTTGAATTTACTATCTGCTCTCCCAAGAGCTGGCACCTACTCTCAAGTCCCACACCAGGGAAAGGCTCACAGTGCTAAGCTGCAGCTGAGGAAGACTTAAAAGAGCAGCTCTTCCAGCTGTGGGACCCTCAAACACAGGAGATACGTGTCTGGCTAGAGAGCACACAGCACGTCCATCACATCCAGTGCTAGAAATTTACCAGCAAGGATCTCCCCACAGTAACAGCCTTTAGGAGAAAGCAGGCAGCTTCTACCACCTGGACTCATTGAATACTGCTTTACTCAATATCTGAACTGGCAAGTGCCTGCTACTTGGATCTACAAGAAACAGCGAACTCCGTAGACAGCCTTAGTGCTGATTAAAGTTTCAGATCCTGTAGTTTCCTGGCAGTTGCTGGCTCCATCACATACCCACTACTGCCACTCTAGTGGATCCTTGCAAATAAAACCAACAGATTTCCACTGCCCCTCACAGCTCAAGTTGCAATCAGATCAAGGAGTACAACTGGCTGTTGTTTTAGTCATTTGTTCTGGATTACATTTCTCTTTCTGAACAGGGTAAGAATATGTATTTTCAGGCTTCGCTACTAGTGTCCTCAGAGATTGTTTCCTGGTGCACCAGGACAACCCACTTACCTCTAGTTGAAGAAAACCCTCAGAAAAGCAATCACAAAAACCTGCATGTTTCACAGAAAGTTGTGTTTGAAAACCAAATCCTGCAAGGTCCCCAGGCAAACTGAATCTTTGTATTCAAGTCTACAATGACAGGTCATGAAACACTCCCAACCGCTTTCATTCAGCAGAATCATATTTTTGAACTCACTTGCCTACTCCTATGCAACTAGCAAAACAAATATTTGGGGAGATGCTAACATCGGCAGAAAGCAATCTGGCCTTTCTTCTAAGCTTGCTGGCCCAGATCTCTGTACAGACGGGTCTGAAAGGTGCAATGCTCTCTGCAGAACATGGAAGGCAAGACACCAAGCTTAGAATAAATACCACACTTGCAGGGGTAGAGGTTAGGTCACTTGCATGCTCTGCTTTGACACAGAAGGACTCAAAGAGTGAATTAGGGCAAGTGGACCTGTGCTGCAGAACAGCTATAAACTTGTACAGGTACCTTTGCACTCTGATAAATGAGCATGCTTTTCTTCTAGTCTTTTTGTGAAAAATAGTAACATAATTTTTACTCTGTTGAAATATGGAGGTTTATTTACATTCCCCTAGAATTGAATCACACCTGGCTGTCACTCATGCTAGTGCAATTTAAAGCTGCAGTACTCTGTGCAATGCAAAAGAAAATAAAAGGGACCTCAATAAACATGCAGTGCTCAAAAGGAACCACAAAAGCTATGAATCTCACCGGAGCAAGGGGAACCTGGGAAAAACCACTCTTTTTAGCACTTTCAAGTCATTTGGCAGAGGCAACCAGGCTTAGCAAACCCAAAAGAGGTAGAGGTGGGCTGGAATGATGGAAGATGTGACAGTTTGCATCTGTTTTGTCACCTGTATAGCCAAAACACTAAAAAGAAAAGATTTCCCTAAAAGAAACAATTACATGAGAGGCACAGCAAGAGATGGGACCAAAGTTGAAGTGACTTAGGCACCTGCAAACATTTAAAATTAGACCAAAATAAAACAAATAAATTAAGCCACACAAGATGGTACTCAATAATGTTCACATAGCTTTTGATGTGGGAAGATGGAGAGGGACTTTTTACTAGGGCATGTAGTGATAAGATGAGCGGTAATGGCTTCAAACTGGAAGAGGGTAGATTTAGAATGGATATTAGGAAGAAATTTTTCACTATGAGAGTGTTGTGGCACTGGAATGGGTTGCCTAGAGAAGATGTGGACGCCCCTTTGGATGTGTTCAAGGCCAGGTTGGATGAGGTTTTGAGCAATCTGGTGTAGTCAGAGGTGTCCTTGCCCATGGCAGGGGAGTTGGAACTAGATGATCTTTAAGTTCCCTGCCACCCTAAACCATTCTATGATTCTAGGATTTAAAGTTGAAGGATCCAAAGAGCAAGATAAGCCATGCAAACTCTGACATATACAGAGACCTTATTCAAAAGGCTGTCTGGATAGAGGAGCTCTCAGAAGTCTGTCTTTCCTTCCCCATAAAAGTCTAGTTAGACCTGGGAAACCTCAAGGGCACCAGGGCAATCCTATTTTTCACTGTGTCAGGAGGAAATAAAAGCACTACTTACTTTTTTTGTATAATGCAGAGGCATTATGAATGATGAGGAATGAACATGAAGATGTAAAACAAGCACCCAAATCTTTATCCAGATCAAGTTTCCTCTGACTAATACAAAAGTGACTTCAAATCAAGAGCAAAGCTCCTCTGATCGCTTATTAGTAACACAGTACAGCATGTGCACTCCCATCAGCTCTGTTGTCACTTATTACACATTCTGGTGCTGAGCGCAGAGAAAGCAGTGACTCGCCTTGCAAAAGCTGACATTTTTCTTACTAGAAAGGGCTCGTTTAGGTAGCTGGATCTGAATGCAGTCTCAGAAGCCTGGTGGCTTTCACCTTTTCCTTAGGTGGGCCTGGTACACTTCAGAGAAAAAAAAACCCAACACTGTGGAGTTGACTATTGAGTCTCAGCAAACTGGCTGCGTTAGTTAAAAGGAGCAGGGCCCTAATGAGATTTAATTTCATTCACTTTGTTCTGGCTTCATCAGCAAGTGTATGGAAGGATGGCAAAAAGCCAGCAACTTTTCCGTCTCTTTTCCTACCTGTCTGTAAATTGTCTCCTCTCCAGGAGCAGGCCTCTATTACTAAGGCAACTTTCTGTTCCTTGTTCTCCATTAGGAGTGATTTGTTGGACAACAGGAGCTGCAGGGAGCCTGATCTGGACTGATCTGCAGCATCCTGGATCCACTGGAAATTACCGCAACAGGGAGCCAATAGAGCCAAAGAAACAGGTATCATCTTGCTAGCATCCCTTCTCCCTGCTTTCTCAGACTAGAGAATCCCCTCACCACCGTCACTCCAGCCCACTTGGTTTTGACTCTCTGTCTATTTAGGATCTATCTTGGGATGTGGAGGGAACAACACAGTGCTTCCACCTTTACTTAGTCCTGACAGGCCTCAGCTCCATCCTTCCTGCAAACAACTGGATCATGATTTAGGTGGGGCTTGCTCTGCTGGATGAAAATTGGAGTTGTCGGAATTACTGAGCCTCAGGAAACTGACTGTGGTAGTTCAAAGGAGCAGGGGGCCACAATCTGCACTATTTCTTTATCTGTGAAGTGTTTTCCTAAACTTTTTCACCTGAAACTATTAAATTTTGAAATAACATGCACATCTCATCTGGCCAAGTGAGTAATACGGATCTTCTATGTCTTTACCAACTCCTCATCTCTACAGGAGCTGACACACATCTTATGGAAAATATCCAACCTCAATTCAATGATTAAATTAAGAGATTTCAGTGAAAAGAAAGCAGCCAAGCAGGAAAAGAGGAAAAGCTGTCCACTGCCCAGGGAAAATGTCTGCTTTCCTACTGCTTCCTCCTGCCTGCAAAGGGAATACACAGGGTCTTTAAACCACTTCATCCCTTTCACCTGTCTTTCCATTGACCTCCTTAGGACAAAATCCTGAGCAATGGGAGGGTGGAGTAGCCCTCCCTTCCATTATGACTTAACACAGTGATTTTCTGAACCATTATTTCCTGTAGAGGTTTCCTCATTTTGCAGCCTGCTACACACAGTGATGGCGTTTTACGTTCTTCCATACTGCTGGAGCAGTGGCATTTACTTCTGCTTTCTAATAAGCCTTCTCTAAGTCTTAAACTGTATAACCTTCACTGAATAAAGAGCTCTTTGAAGTCCAGCTCCTGACTTCTCCCAAAGAGTTTTGCAAAATCGCGTTATGCTTAGCCAGAACATACAGCAGCTACTGCTGCTAGCAGACTTCTGATATTGATCTTCTCCATCGAGTTAAATTGGCGAATGAGACTGTAAACATAAGATTTTAATGGGTGGAAATCAGTCCTTTGCATATTGTACTTATTTTCTTATCTTTTCTCTCATCTAGCGAAGCATCTGACAAGGAATTTTTTAAAGCAATTTTTGCTTCAGTTCAGCATGTGGCAAACTTCGAAAACAGAGCCCAAGTTTCATGTGAGAAAGCATAAGCACTGTTTCAAACACATATTATGTCAACACCTTTCTCTGTCTCAGTAAACCTGGGCTAAGGCACTCAATGCAAATCATCTCTCAAGCTGCTGAAAGAACTTTAATATGTTGACTGCAGTGCAAGCTTCCTCAGATTTGTAAATACAGATCTGTTACGCTTTATTTTACTGTGTGCTTCATATAGAGTGTGCCCACACACCTGCCAAAGAAATAACCACTGGTCCCTCTCATACAAACACTGAGAGATTAAAATTAATTTTGCTTCATCCAAAAGGATCATAGAAGCCTGCATGATTAATTACCCTCTGCACATTCAAATCCTTTTATATATATATATATGTATTTATCTATAAATAAAATAAGTATCTCTAAAACCTCAGGGCAGCACGGTCTTTTACCTACAGGGAGATTTTGCTGCCCCATCTCTTCCCATCAGGTTGGAGATCATAAGATTCCTGAGCAAAAGGAGCTCTTTTGTTCTGACAAGACAGCTTGACAAATCCAATCACATTCATAGGAGTGTGTGTGACCCACACAACTCATAGGAAACAATTTTCAGGTCAGAGACAAGGAAAAACTGTAAGAGCAAGAAGGCAAGGTTAGGAGAAGAACAGAGACTCGGCTTTATGGGTATTTTGTTTTGAGCCTAGACTGGCCCCAGCAAAGAGTTAAATCTGATTTCTAAACACCATCCAGACTTCTTTTACAGCAGAGTGAGAGAATGTGCTGCATTATAAACAAACTTTCACTGCAAGCCCAGAGCCCCTGCAGGCTACCCTGTTAATAACAAGTAGTCTGTGAACTACGAAGCCTGGTTTCCTGCAGCGTGCTCCTGTACAGATTCTCCAGTGCCTAATTAAAGTAGCTGGGCTCCTGCTGCCCTCTTTTCCACTGTGGAGGCATCAATTTGGATGTCATTCTCCTCCACCACATCACGAGTTCTCAGGTATGTTTTAGGAACATTTTATTTTACAATCCCTGCCCTTCAGCTAACTTTGGTACTAAGTGGCAAGCAAATTCAACTGTTGCAGAGGGAGCAGAGAGGCAAACAGCCTGTCCAGCCACATGATCCTCGTATCCTTGGGAAACTGCTCATAAGTGTGGCTGAGGGACCTGCCACCCTTCAGTAGGGACAGCTGCCTTCCCTCAGCCCGCTTACACCCTTTGACAAACCTGCCAAATTCTGCTTTCACAGCAGCCTAGCCCTACTGCCTTTTCACTATTTCTCCTGGCTTGCTGAGAGGCAGGAAGCAGGCAGGCCCCCATCTGCCCGTGTCACCGATTTCTGAATGTATAATTTTGGCAAGGATGTTCTTATATGGTATAGACCCTACAGGAGCAGATGGACACATGCTGCCATGTTATATTGTTCAGCAGTTGTCAAGGTATCATGGGTTGCCCTAAGAAACATATTTATTTCTTTCTTTAATCATCTAGTATATTTTAGTACCTTTAGTCTGATGTGGAGACACTACTCAGTGTTCCCACGTCCCCTCCACCCCCTGGAGGACAGGACAGATGAGCATTCACTAAAGGTTGGATCTGATGGTGACAACAAAATGTTAGCGGTGCTTTTGGGAAATAGTGTGGCTCACACTTTTCAGAAGATAGTAGGCCCACACCTTTTGTCACCTACAGCTTCCTGCATGAAACCATGCATGTGCAGAAGTCAACTTGAAGTACTTTCAAACACAAGAGCTCATAGTTCTAGCAACCTTCCTTTAACAGAAATGCTGTTTCTGTGCCCACGAGTTAAGGTTTGCAATTCCCAAGAAAAGAGAGCTTCGAAAAATGTAAAGACTATTTTTCAAGTTTTTCCCTGTCTGGCAAATCCTTCCTTCCCCCCCAGATCTAGAAGGCTTACCTGTAGGTATCTGAATAATCAGAGGAATGAAGCCTACTGCACGTACTCAACTTGAAAGCTTACTTCAGTCCGGATGGAGAAATACTACTGCAAGCTCTGAGTAGGCTCCTCTAGCTGTTTCTGGGTTACAGTTTATTTATGACTTAGGGTCTCAACTTAATGAATTGCTGCATTATAGTTAAAAGGGTATTTTGCGATAGGCATAACCTCATATCCCAAAATGTTCCTCTCCTCTTAATAAATATAAAATGCTATGTCACTGCAAACAGTGACAGGAGATGATCAAGTTGACTTGCTTTGCTCATTGCCCCCCAGCTGCATGTGGTATCCGTTCAAAAAGTAAACAAACAAAAGTACTAATGCGTGTGATTGTGTTACCTGTGATTGGAAGGATGTGCCTTTAACCGTATGGCTCGGTGCTGCTCAGCTGCTTTAATTGCAGCCAGTGGAAAAACTCTTTTTGATTTTAATGGGAACTAGCACGATGCTGATGCTGTACAAATCTCGTCCTAGATGTTGTAATCTGGTGGTGACAAATCATCTAAGTACTGCAAATCCAGTATGAGAGAGACTGCACTACACAAAATGGGCTTTCATGACACATGTTTATAATGCCAAATACAAACTATCAGTGTTATATTTGCTGGCCAGGAGTTTCTGTTAACCTAAGTTATATGACACAAAATCATTAGTTAGAAATCACGGAGCAATTTGACATGGGTAGGAGGGGGCTCAGTGTCCGCTTAATGATCTCAAACAGCATGAACAAGACTAGATGAATAGGAATCATTAGCTTATTATTTACACCACATTTCTCAAAACACCAAGAAACTGTACCAAGTAAATGAAGAGCGCAAACTATAACACAAGGAAAAGGGAAATAATGAGTTTTAAGAAGAAATTTAAATTATTCACAGAAATCTCAATCCTGCTGCCTGCAGAGAACACCAATTACTACTGTTCTACATGCACGGAGCACACGCGTTCCTGTCCTCAAACAAAAAAAGAGTCCCTAAAACTTTGCCATCTTCCTCAGTTAATACCTTACTCCATAACACCTCAGCATGTCCGCAAAATTATGGGCACACTGAATTGCATTGCTGTGCAGGAATTCAGCCTTCAAAAGAGAGATTTAGCTGGTACAATGATCTCAGTGCTCAGCAAGATGCAGCATTCAGAATAAGCAAGGCACATCAATAATTTAAATAAAAAATAATAAATAAATAAAAAAATCTCTTTTTGCATAGTACATCTCCTAAAAATGAAAGAGACACATCTTAAAACAAAAAGAGGAACAACATTATCTACCTGTTTTGGACTACAGCCTGCAGGTTTATAACACTGGATTGCAAGAAAAATATTTCCAGCTGTATGCAGCAACTGTTGAGTCTTGGCGGGAAACTCAAAAAAAAGCCAGTCCCTGGGCCCGGGCCAGGCTCTCAGGGGACTGTCACAGCAGGGAGAAATGCAATTGCCCCAACTCCATTACAAGCAGCATAGGGACATCCATGGGTCCGGGGTCATGATGGGATGCACCCATGAGTGCTGAGGGAGCTGGCAGAAGTCATTGCTGGTCTGTTCTCCATCATCTTTGAAAGGTCCTGGAGAACAGGCGAGGTGCCTAAGGGCTGGAGGAAAGCCAGTGTCACTCCAGACTTCAAAAAGGGCAAGAAGGAGGATCCAGGAAACTACAGGCCAGTCAGCCTCACCTCCATCCCTGGAAAGATGACAGAACAGCTCATTCTGGGTGTCATCTCCAAGCATCTGGAGGAAAAGAAGGTTATCAGAAGTAGACAACATGGATTTACCAAAGGGAAGTACTGTCTGACTAATCTTCTAGTAGATAGAAGAAGTAATCTTCATCGTAGATAGACTTCTATGATGTCATGACTGGATGTATAGATGAGAGGAAGGTAGTGGATATGTCTACCTTGACTTCAGCAAGGCTTTTGACACCGTCTCCCACAGCATCCTCGTAGGCAAGCTTAGGAAATGTGGGTTAGATGAAAGGACAGGGGGATGGATTGAAAACTGGTTAGCAGGTAGGTCTCAGAGGGTTGTGATTAGTGGCACAGAGTCTAGTTGGAGGTCTGTAACAAGCGGTGTTCCCCATGGGTCAGTGCTGGGTCCAGTCCTGTTCAGTGACCTGGATGAAGGGATGGAGTGTACCATCAGCAAGTTTGCTGATGACACAAAACTGGGAGGGGAGGCTGACTGGTAGGGGAGGCAAACTGCTCTAGGTGAACCCGCTCTGGCAGAGGGTTGGACTAGATGATCTCCAGAGATCCCTCCCAACCTCTATGATTCTATGATCCAACCCACCACACCTCGGCTGAGGGACTGGATCTCTGTTCTCAGCTTCTTGATAGCCAGCCCTCCACAGGCAGAAACACAGGTTGTACTCAGGTCGCTTGCCCCGAGACAGCTGCAGTGACACCTCACAACTAGGTAGTGTAGCCGTCTTATCCTTGAATGCTTTATGGCAGGGAAGGTGAATGCGTAACCCTGGTGCCATATGTCAGGGGAGCAACACTAAAAAGCAAGTCTAATAAGCAATTCAGCAGATGCAGAAGTAAAGGACGGCCTCACTGCCAGAAAGAGGAGGTGCCCAGCCATGCCTCAGTGCTCCTGCAGCAGGTATCTGGCCCTGAGGTGTAAGCCAGAATCTGAGCAAAAAGAGAAAGGAACAAGCAAAGCTATGAAAGCTGCCCTCATCTCGACCAGTTTGCTGGTGCCTCCTAGCAAGGGCTCAGCTAGTAATTGATTTTTTTTGGTTCAGTAACTGAACTGCAAACCTCTGAAAATGTTGGTATGTGCAAGTGTGTGCAGAAAGATGCTGATCCTAAACAAAACTATTAGTTTTGCCCTGAAAATATTTCTCCTGAATGGTTAATGCAAAAAGTAAGAAAAAAATTGTGCTTCACCCAAAAGTTGTTTTGTTTGCTTTTTAATTTTAGAAATAAATAAATGAAACCTTAAGCTGAAATCAAAATATTTTGAAACATAATGGCACAACCTTTTGTTTTGAAAATATTAAACTGTGTGTTTGTTTTTTCTATTTTTTGTTTGCATTTCTGTTTCTGACAGTCCAGAAACACCATGTTTTTCAAAAAATAAAGTACCTAAACCAGCCATTGTAGTTGTTTTAGTTCATCTTCACACTTAATACAGCACCAAGTACAATAGGCAGGTTGTGGGAGATGTCCCAAACAGCCTGCAAGCTGAAGGGACACAGCAAGGGACCCTCCAGGCTCCCTCATGCCAAGACACCTCCCTGTGCCATACAGTTGCCAATGCCTAACTCCCAGTCCCTTCACTCATTCTTCTTACAATAATGGCATCACCAATGCAGCAGTAACAATGGCAAAGGAGATGTAACCTAGCTAGTACAGGGATGAATTTTAATTTCAGGTAAAGTTTGGAGCACCTAAATAAAGCTGAGCACGTGCTTTGTGTTTGCAGCCTTAACACAACTGCCATTCTGATTTCTCATAAATAGCCTAAACGCTTTCTTTCTCAGAAATGTATTGAAGACTGTAAAACGAGGTGCTAGAACACTTAACTGCCAGCGCCCAAGCAAACGGTATCATTACAGTGTATATAAAAGTCTCCTGGGGGATAGGTTGGGCATAAAAATTCAGCTGGATCATTAGGAGCCGATGATTTAACTGAGAAAGCAATATAAGTCTCCAAGTTGGCAACAGAAAGACATAAACTGAGTTGGAGGAATTATTTAATGACTAGCAGACCTATAAGGGAGGTATTTCATTGCACTGTAAAATACTCCACATCATAGGAAAATGGCAATTTATTAAATATGAGTTGTTAGTTTTTTTCTGCCCCTGCAGCTAATTCCTGTCACGTCAGTGACACTGGTGCTCTAAAAATCCCAAGACAAACAAGCACGAACAAGAGTCAGAGGAGGCCAATGGCCCTGAGTATTGAGCTTCCCTGGTATCAGACAGAGCAGAAGGCTTTGGGGCCTGTGTATGTTGTGTGCACACGTGGGAAGCAACCTCCTTGCACTCTATAGAGCCTGAGGATGTATAGGATACCAGTCTCAGATGCCAGAAGGTTGCATTCAAGTCCCCAGTGTGCCTGGGATAAAAAATTTTGCCTTGACTCACACATATGAGAGTCCTACGCCTCATTCGTGTGCATCCCAGGACATCTGCTCCAAGTTCTTAACATGGTTTTCAGCAAAGTTGTAATGCATATATAACTCAGCAAGCTGGGCCCTGGGTTAGTGGCATGCAGACGTGCCGTCTGCGCTGTCACACCTCTTCTCCTGGGCTCCAGGAGACAGGAGGTCCCTCCACTCTTCTTCCTCAGCTTCCCCATTCCAATGCACAGAGAAAACTGCCTCTGCTGCAGAGCACTGATGGGAGGGAGATGTGAAGGATATGCAGGCTATACCTAGAGCATCGCCCTTAGTATGTTTAATTAAGATGAAATAATAAAAGTTAATTTTTTCTTGAACAGCTGCAGAAGTTAGACTCTCAACCAGCTCCCACTGGCTTTCAAGCAGAACGTAAGCCCAAATGTCACTGCAAACCCTTGAGAATGCCACGTCGGAAACAAACAGGTAGGGATATGATGCACACAAAAAAAATCCCCATTTTTTTCCTACCTATCCATATATCCAACATTGGCAGGAGATTTTTAGATCTTATCCGTTTTCTCATTTGCTCAGAGAAGCAAAGCAAAGGGCGTAGACCCAGCAGCAGGAGTTCCTGGGTGGTAAGGCAGCGGAGAACTCCCTTGCGGCTCACACCTCTGTATGGAAGAAGCATGCCACATGAAAGGGAACTGTGTTTGGTTGTGAGAGCCACATAGCCCAATCAGGCTATAGAAGAATCACACTGGAACCCTTGGTTCTGGAGCTCACTGGAGCTTCACAATGATTTCTTACTGTTAGTGATGCTGCATGGCCCTTTTTGAGCTAGGTCATTCTCTACATGTACATGTACCTTCCTGACTTACAGCAGTGGGAGACACATTGAGATCATTAAACATCATCTAGCAGTGTCATTGGGAAGTTTTAAAAATAGCCAGCATTGGTGCACTGAGTCCTGTTGAAGTCAGTTTGAATTTTGGAATCAACTTTTCAGTGAGATGAGTGAATGAAAAATGGGAAAATGGTACTCGCACAAGAAACCTAAGGCACAAGATTGTGCAATGAAGCACAGTACAGCTATGAGCTGTGAGGTTCCTTCCCTGTTCTCATCAGGGAGGATTCTTGGAAGAGAATAAAATGTTCCTAAAAAACTTAATGGAGAAAAAACCAAACAATTCTCTCTGCAAAACATGTTTGGTTCATACTCTTTCACCCATGCAAACATTTAATGAGTTCTGCAAAATCTTCATTTCTGTCCTCTTGAGGCTAGCAGATGCAGTCTAAGTAACTGAATTATGGTTTAGATTCCCAGAAATCTGTATTGAAATGGGAAATGTGAGCACTAGAAAGACCAAGAATGTGCATAAGTATATATATGGCACAAAATTCATTATCAAAATAACAGCAATAAACATGTGACAAATACAGATCTTGGAAGACTGGATGGGAGTACCTTTATTGTTTGTGAGAGGTATGGTGCTACTAAGGCTAAGTGGAAAGGCTCATTTTCAACATGGTCCTTTACATTAAATGTGTGTGGTTTGATGTTTGGTCAGTGCTTGCTCTTCCCAGAGCTAAACTTTCTGATTTGTGAGCTTAAAACATATCTTTAATCACTGTATAGTTTTCATTTTCTGTGGAGGACTGAGATTCTGCTTACATTCAAAACACAGGTGAGCTAAAGCAAGAAAAACTGATGGGCATTTGATTTTTCAGTAACAGTGAAGATCAGACAGATCTTCAGATATGAAGACCTGATATAAGACAACAGATATGTGTCTGCCTGACAAAAAAATGTCCTTTTGGGATGGGTTTTCAGGATGTTTACAGCTTCAAGGGTGGGCATGCAGCTGTCCATCATTGACTGAGAGTTGCATTCTGCCAGGGAACTTTCCTGTTTGCTGCAATGGAAACTGTTATTAATCAATACATGTCCAGTTAAAATAAAGTATTGCAAATTCTTCTTTTTAATATGCTTAAAGGACGACAGGGAAAAAAGTGGTATAGGGAAAAAAAAAATGCTTTCAGTGAAAAATTGAGAGCGTAACACTTGTGTTTGTACTCATGGAGCACATTCTAAACTGAAAAAATTGTTTTACAACTAACCAAAAAAAATTGCTTCAATGCATTGGTACAGTTTTGTTTAATGAGATTGAAATGTCCTATACTTCACAGGAATGACTTGCTAATATTTGGAAAATATCATACATTTTCTTCCTTAAAAATCTCAAAACAATTAAAATCTCTTAAAATAAACATTAGGTTTTTTCAAGTACATACAATGACAGTAAAGATCCATCTTCTGCTGGAAAACATATTTAAGAAATGAAATGCACTGGTTCTTTTACCCCATGTTATTTGATCTATATTTGGAAAATTAAAATGTCACTGCTGCCTCAGTAGGGCATGTATAACTATTATCACATATTAGGATTAAGTTAGTATCCCAAAACTCCCAGCCAGAAGCAGGCCATACTGTAGTAGATTGTGTTAAAACACAGAATTGTACATAATTCAAGTAAAGATTGTATTATGATTTACTTTTTTTTTTTTTTCCCTGCACTGCAAGGTCCACAGATTTCTTAGGCTTGTATAACCAAGAGAAAAAAGTAAACTAACTCTGTACCTGACTGAAGTCAAAATCTCTCTGCTCAGCGGTTGTTTCCTGTGTACCTGGCCTATTACATTATATACTAATGTCCTTTGAGGAAGAAATTACGTGTGACTTGCACTCTATCTCTGCAGTATCTAATGGAAATATCTTCAAAATAACAGGAAATCTAACAACTGAAGGACAAGTCCAGTTATTAAGACGACACTTCAGGATCTTGGGCATCGGTGAAAAGTGCTAATGCTTTAGTCCTTCTTTGCCATGGCCTGGCTCTGTTCTTATGGTCTAATATTATCATCAGTAGTGAATGAGCTCGAATGAAAGGAAAAGGACTTGCCCTTCTCTGCCTGCTGGATGCAGTCAATGGGTACCTGGATGTTCCAGATTTTGAAAGATTTTTTTACTTTATAACAAAGGCAAATGCTTTAATTTGGGCTGGATTTTTACAAATGTTTATCTACAGAGGTGCCTTGTATAAAACCACTTCAGCTACTCCAGACAAAGCACATTGCTGCCTGGGCAGGCTGTGGTACGACAGGGAGCTCCACCACTACTGTGGTACAAAGTGCCTGGTGTAATGCCCCTGTAGCTGACCTAAAAAGACTTAGTCCCAGGACAGAAAGGGTTTTTCTGCCTTCCTGCTGCTCTATGCCCTATTATTTAGTATATTATACTGGGAAACTTTCAATTGGCTTTCACCATTCTCCCTTGGAGTTTGGTTTGGGTTTTTGTTTTGGTGTTTTTTGGGTTTTTTTTGTCGTGGGGGGAGGCGTGGAACGGGTATTCTCATTTTCTTTTGCTTTAGAAAAACTGAGCCGAAAAATCAAAACATTATTAGTGTAATCAATTCCTTCAATGTAGCTATTACAGCTATCAAATATTTGTAATGCTGATAACAAATTGATTGTTTTTGCTGTAAGGAAAGATCAGGCCTTGCTGGAGTGAGATTGCTGCTGCTACATATTGATGCAGTGTTACTGGTGATTTTTATTAAGGAGAAGGAAAAACAGGCTTGAGCTTTTTAAGTGACCAGACTGAAAGGAGGACATTCAGAAACATTTTTACTATAATAGTAAATAGAAATTGCAGTACAAATGAGGGTGTTGTTATCCAGAGTTTTGCTAACACAGTAAGAGTGCTTCACATCCAAAAAACCCAGCAAGCCAAACAGAGGGCACAGAAAGGGGTAGGAAAAAAGGTAGAGATGCATATGCTGGTGCCACAGAGCCACAGTGTGATGGGCCAGAAGCCAGTGCACGCTGCTGCTCTACAGAGAAGGATGACTCTTTTCAAAGTTACTTCAATGAGCTGGAAGTCTGTCTCCTGCTTGCAAGATGACAGGAGCTATCATCTCACTGAAAAGCAACACCTTTGGCAGCACAGAGAATGCAAATAATGAGGGCAAGGAGGAGGAAATTCAGGCAGCTTTGTCCTCCTCTCAAGGCCAGCATAAAGGAAGGAGAAGCCTCCAATGTCAGCACACGGCCCCCAGGACGAGACAACAGCTGATGCTCTAGGCTTCCCCATGGGCACAAGGATTTTCCAGAGCATCTGCAGCACTAGGAGCACTGATCCTTTGACAGCACAAGGACTTGAGTGACAATCCTTGGAGCTGGCTTGCACAGTGGATTCCTGGACTTATCAGAAAACCTTTGTGATCCTTTGGCCTTTTAACGCAGACAAGCAGCCAGATCCAGGGCAAGAGATCCATAGTTACTGCAAGTGGGAGAGCCAAAGGCATAGCTCTAGAGTGCCTATATCTTACAGTGACCGGGGGCCAATTCCACCTATGTCAAACCAAAAGCCACTGAACCATCAGTTTGGCTCACTAACAGTGTTGCTTGCCCACATTATGTTCTAACTCATGAAGCATGTCATGCATATAGCACAGACACCTTTTCTTCCTCAGACTGTGAAACATATTCTATTATGGACTCAGGCTTTTCACCATCATTTTAATCCAGGACAATCAATTTGCATCTAAGAAAAAACAAAATAAAACACATACCAAATATATCCACAAAACAAAAACTTAAGCTCTCTGTGTGCTGTGCCCAACCTTGCCATGATGTCCGCCTTTCTCTACTGATGACAGATCTCCAACCAAATCCAACAGGATACACACCATCTCCAGCTTCCTGCCACCTTCCATTACCAAATCACTTTACTCTCAGTCCAAATACTCCTCTCCACACTTGCACAAATCATAATCCATTTGCCCTGCTGGAATGTAAATATGAAATGCTGGAAGAAGTCAGAGAAAAAATAACTCAAGCTGTGTGACAGAAAGCATCATAACCACAACTGACGTGTAAAGAGGCCATCTTATGTTCTCCCATTCATATTTACCACAAGTTTCTCATGCCTGTCAATCTTGTTTTGATTAAAATGGCTTTCAGGGCAGTCCCCTTTGCATTTGTAAATGAATACTTCAAATACACAAATTTCTCACTGATGCTAGTAGTCCAGTTAAGCACTTCTCCTCTGTGGAATTCTCCATAAGCTCTGAAACAACCAACAGCCACAGTGGCAGACAAAAAACACATTACAGCTCTTCTCCAAGCTGTTTTGGGACTAAACAAAGGATTGCATAGATTAATAACCTTTTAGAGAGTTAATGGAAAAACAGAATACGAAGTGCCCCATAAGGGAAGATTAATTGAGTTACGTCCAGATTATATAGCTGACTACTGGGGACAAATGAGTTGTGATGACACAGGTGCTGGGAACATTCCTCCTGGCCTGGCTTTTGCAACCAGACACAGACAACTCTTAAAAATATTTCTGCAGGTTTCTACAGAGTTGGATCTACAGGTCTGAATACAAGGTGCCAGAAAATAGTTGTTGAAAACAGAAAAAAAATTTAATACTCCAACTTCATGAAATTCTGTTCTGGAACAGATCATAAAGTAGAAACAATAAGGGCATGGTCCTTGAGAGAATAGAGCTGATCACAACACATAGGAAGTAGAAGACATGCGACCTCATCTGGAACTACATCCAAGAAAGGACATTGGAACCATGAAGGAGGACTCAGCACAATTACCTAATTCTATAATTTCAATTAATATAAAATTAACCACTTAACTGGGGCCTAGTCCAGGAGATGCCTCAATTCAGTCACTGCCTACCTGTTTTGTTTGAAACCTTTCCCCACAGCAGACGAAGCTGTGCTGTTACAAACTCCTAGAGTAATCCCAGCCAACACAGGGAGGTACATGATTAGGTTTATCACCCCAAGGTAACCTGCTCATGCACCAGGATGTCACATAAATAACAAAAAACTGTGCCACCAAGTTATTTCTCTTCAGGCAACCCAGGCACCTTGCTCATGCTTCTCAAATCCATTCCAAATGCTAGGCAGACTTTTAAGGCACTTAATCCCTCATTGGACATTGTTCCTGATACATGTTCTGGACTGATCTTGAAATACAAGTTAAAATTTGTCCCAGATATTCATATATCCATAAATCATAGCCGGAACAATGTCACCTTCCAATGACTTCTACATTTTCTACTAATGTTGGTACTAGACATTTCAGAACTACTTAGGAAAGTGTAGCCATACACATACAGTTTAGAAACTACAGAGACAAAGAGCGGAAGGGGAAAACACATCCTGTACCTCTGATGCAGTTCACTATTCTGGGCTATTTTTGTTTTTAAGTATCTTTAAAAATCACAGCCTTGCTCTCTACCATAAAGTTCACAACTGATCAAAATAAAAAACTTCCAAGTAATCTGTAAGAACAGTATGTAAGAAGAACAATGGAATATAAACTGTGACAGGACATGAAAAACGTGACATACAAGTCTAAGGATGGTTTGTTCGAATATAGTATTTTTCTCAAAATTAAATTGAGCGTTTGTGCTAAGCAACTGAACCACCATGAAACTGTTACTATCCAAACAAAAAGGACACCTAAATGGCAGAGATTTAGGCTGCCTAGAGATGAATATGTTGCACTTCTTGTGATGTTTTACAGGGAGCAATGAGCTTTCAGATTGGCTCAAAGCTCATTCTGGAGGCTGAGAAAGCGCAGGTAGCAAGTTATCCCCCAAAATGCAGCATTTACAAGGTTATATACAGTAGTTTGACTAGAATGGGTAAGTGACAGGAAATTGTAAACATGAGCTAGGGAAGAAAAGACTTGTTTGGTACATAGAAATTCTGAGTACCCTCATACTTGCAACCCAAAGCATGTCATTGATGCAGACATACCAATCACATAAGTGTCAATAAAACAATCCATGTTTGGGATCTTGGGAAGGAAAATCTGAAAACACCAGGGTGGGTTTTTTTCCATTTTCCTTAAGCCTTCAGGTTACTGACAAAATTTAATCACCTAATTAAATTAGATTAGGCGTTACAGCTAATTTGGAAATTACAATCATATTATTCTGTTACAACCATGGGCTCTAATCAGTGGCCAGAGGACTCACAGTGAAGGATCCTTGCTTTGCTGGAGTCACACAGGGGCTGGAAAGTGCCAACAGAGACCATGTTTCAGACTTAAGCACATCAGAGCAGAAGACAAATCCAGCACCATCTCCAGTGCAAGTCTCTCATCCCATGACTGAATCTGCTAGTGTAACTTCAACTGGTCTAAAATCATGGCTGCTGATTCTCTGGAAACTGTTTTTTCCTCAAAATAATGTTTCAATTTCACTAATTCAAATCCTAAAATTTAAAAAGTTTGAGCAAAGTAGAAGCTCCTTAGGATCTTGTAGTGGATTTTCCCGTTCCAACTAATTGCAATCACAAAACAAACACCAGGACTTTCCGCTGAGTAGGTAAAAGAATATTGGATAGGGAGGAATGTGTCCAAAATTCTTTGTGGTGTTTCCATGTGTCTTTGATTATTGTCCAGACAAGGACTCCTTGACAAAAGGCTAAGATCCTCAGTTAATTGCTTTTGATTCACCAAAGTTTCAGTGACTGCCAGACACTTCAAACTTCAGAAAGAAACACCTTACAATAAAACTTCAGTTGCTGGGGAGGTTCTGGCTCCCCGGAATCAGATATTTTTGTGAGAAAATGTTATGAAATGGCTCTTCAATGTGGATCAAAGAAAAATTGGTGGGTATCTCCTACTGAGACTACTAATGGGAAATACTATAAAAATCCATTCCAACAGCTCCAACCACAGCAGAGAGACCAAGAGCTAAATAACCAGCCCACAACCTTCCCCATCTTTCCTTTGCAGACTGCTGCATAGTACAGCAGTTGTGTTGTCCTCACTTGCACAATCCACCTTGTCTCTGTACAAAAGCAGGGCTTGAGCCTGCAGGATTGTTCCAGTTTCCTCTGGGAAAAGGAAATTGTTTGACAATGCTGTCATGTTCATGGTTATGAAATGTGTATTAATTTTCTGTCTGCCATCTAGACTCCACTTCTCTCAATTAAAAAAATTACTGACCTTGATAATTAAAATAAGTCTTTGAGGGTAACATGGCTCAAGCAGTGGTCTCAAACAGTCAGCCTTGGCAAGATGTACTTCATATGTACATTAAGACTAAAGGGGTGGGAAAACTACTGACATCAAAGTCCAAGTTGTCCCTTTCAAGCACCATTCAAAAATAGCACAGTGACATGCTTCAGAGATGTAGTGATTAGATTATCACAAGAGAATATGGTATTAGTTTGGGGAGTTTTGCAGATATTATTATTTCTTTTATGACAGCAGTTAAAGAGCACTGTGAGACCTGAGATGGTGATTATACAGAGAGAAGGAAGAGGAAAAATCCCCACCCAGGGAGTTTACATTCTAAATGATACTCAGGTACACTAATTATTAGGTTGCCTGACATTTAATCAATCGCTGAACAATTTAAATGCTTGACAGAAATGAAATATCTGTCTTTGATTTATGTATGAGCAGGTTTCTAGCAGCAAAAACTTAAAACCCTATAAACCAATTATTATTCCTATTACCTCATCCTGAGTGACTCTCTGGGATGATAAAGCCCATCTTATTTGGACTTATTGCTGAGAAACAGACTTCTAAGGCATAAAGTTCTCCAGATGGATGCTTTTTGGGAATTAGTTGAATAAGAGAGATTTAATCCATCCAAAAGTCAGTATACTTAAATACATGATGAACATAAAAAACTCATTGCTAATCCAAAGTGACAGGTACTAATAGAGTACTTAGTGGATTAATAGCTAGCTTGCTATGTTGCAAGGACCATGCTGTTTATTTCAATCCTGTGCTTGAACGGATACAGAAAATAAACTCAGTCCCTTAGGCACATTTAATTCAAGTGGACCAAAGTGCACAATTGACATCTAAGCAGGGAATTGAACGTGTAGGTTTATCTTTAAGATGCCATATTCCTTCAAGCTCTTAAGAAAAAAGTCATAAACTAATCTTGGAAGAACTTTCAAATGTCTACATTTGGGTGTTTTGCTGGTTTTCATTGCACTACCTTATGGCAAAGTGAATTTTTCAGCTTTATGGCACCATTTCCCCAGGTCTTAATTAATACCATGCACAGGTGGCATGCAGGATAACCACAGTAAATCACACAAAGGGTTATGAGTCTCTAAAGAACTGTTATTAAAGACAGTCACATCATAAAACAATACACTAGAAGGATGAAACTATCACACACTACCCATTTCAGTTGGGGCTTTTCATGTCTGCAATATTTCCTTCTACAGAAGAAATCAAGCATATTTAGCCAGAGGTCCAGCACACTGAAAAGAATGGAAACAGACAAAAATGTGTTGAAAGACGTTGTGTCATTAATGCTTTCTGTGACTCAAGGTGCTGCAAGCACTAGACTCGATGAACAGATGAGATCCCTCATACTCCTAGTGTATTTTTATAATTGCTGTTTTGATGAAGGTAGTGTGAGGCTCCTAATAACTAGTCTCTGAAATCCCCTAACTATGTGGCACCAGAAGCTGCAACGGCCTGGTGAGTAAAAAGTAGAAGGCAAAGTTACTCTCTTTGATTAACAAATAACCACCCCCCCCCTTTTCTATGACTGTGCATCAAACAGGGTTCCAAATCTAACCTTTATAACTTAGGTTGCATGTTTTTCTGTGGTCACACACTGCAGAAAATATTCAGGATAGTAATTTGTTCAAAACTCGCCATCTGCTAATTGCTAGCACTGTAACATGACAGACTACTCCAGAAAGGCAGACTGAGTGACATATTGTGAGATCTTCCATATTTAAAGGACTAAATCATGTTTCCCATGCTGTTGTAAGAAGGGTAGATAGGAGGATGCTTAGTGCATCTCTGTGTACTGTTGGGACGCTGCAAAGATCAGGGTCTCTAGACTGCCCTGCTCCGTGGCAGGCTGCTCTGACCAGCTCTGCAAGTCCTTGGGAAAAAAGGGAAATAACTTCACTTTAATTTTTTTCTAAGTACCATTTCAGATTTTTTGTTCTCAAAGGGTATCTTTAATTTTGCTAAGAAATTTTGTCTTTGAAATCAAACTAACAGACTTTCCATGCAGTGGGAATGCCTGTTTCAGCACACTCTAAGCAGTACTAATGCAGTAACACCAAAGACCGAAACAAAGACTGAAACAAAAAAAATGCCAGTGATAATGATGCCAATAATCATAACAACCACCACCACCAAACTCTGCCCTCAAAAGCTATCATTGTAAACAGATGCAACATTTATAGGAACACACCAAAAATTCATCTACCTCAGTTTTCTGTATCCAGCAGTGGTGAACAGAAGATACACAGGAGGGACATAGCAAGAGCACAAGCATACAGTGGTCCTTTTACCATTTACCCTTCCACATCTAACAATCAGCTGATTATGGACTTCCTGAGGCAGAGGCCGTACCTAAACATGCTCAACAGATTTTTCTACCATGAATTTGTTTAATCATTTAAAATATTTTACTTTGCACTGAAGAAATCAAAATGTAAGAATTAAAAGCCACACCTACATTTGGATTGCTTCTACTTCTATGATTCTGTACCTATGGTAAGCCACTTGTACAACCATTGTATGTTGCCAATGGTACCTTTCTAAATCATAGAAGCATTCAGGTTAGTAAAGACCTTTAAGATCGTTGAGTCCAAATGAATATGCTGAGGTGGAGCTCGCAAAGTCTTCTGGAGCAGCATAATGCAGTTGCTGACCAGTCACAAGTGGTGTTCCCCAGGGCTCAGTATTGGGGCCAGTTCTCTTTAACATCTTTATCAATGACCTGGATGAGGGGATCGAGGGCATCCCCAGTAAGTTTGCAGACGACACCAAATTACATGGGAGTGTCGACTTGCTTGAAGGTAGGAAGGCTCTACAGAGGGATCTGGACAGGCTGGATCGATGGGCTGAGCCCAATGGGATGAGGTTTAACAAGTCCAAGTGCTGGGTCCTGCATGTGTGTCACAACAACCCCATGCAGCGCTACAGGCTTGGGGAAGAGTGGCTGGAAAGCTGACTGGCAGAAAAGGACCTGGGGGTGTTGGTCGACAGCCGGTTGAAATTGAGCAGGCAGCACGCCCAGGTGGCTAAGAAGACCAGCAGCACCCTGGCTTGCATCAGGAACAGTCTCGCCAGNCTTGTAGTGAAGAGTGGCTGGAAAGCTGACTGGCAGAAAAGGACCTGGGGGTGTTGGTCGACAGCCGGTTGAAATTGAGCAGGCAGCACGCCCAGGTGGCTAAGAAGACCAGCAGCACCCTGGCTTGCATCAGGAACAGTCTCGCCAGCAGGACTGGGGAAGTGATTGTCCTGCTGTACTTGGCACTGTTGAGGCCCCACCTTGAATATTGTGCTCAGTTTTGGGCTCTTCACTACAAGAAAGACACTGAGGTGCTGCAGTGTGTCCAGAGAAGGGCAACAAATCTGGTGAGGGGTCTAGAGAACAAGTCTTAAGAGGAGCTGCTGAGGGAACTGAGGTTTAGCCTGGAGAAAAAGGAGGCTGAGGGGAGACTTTATTGGTCTCTACAAGCACCTGAGAGGAGGTTGTAGAGAGGTGGGGGTCTGTCTCTTCTCCCAAGTAGCAAGCGATAGGACAAGAGGAAAAGGCCTCAAGTTGCACCAGAGGAGGTTTAGGATGGATATCAGGAAAAATTTTGTCACTGAAAGGGTTATCAAGCATTGGAATAGGCTGCCCAGGGAAGTGGTGGAATCACTTTCCCTAGAGGTATTTAAAAGATGGTCTTAAAGATCCCTTATAACCCAGACGATTCTATGAATTTGATATAGCTACATGACACGCTTCCTAAATAGAGACAAGGTATACTTGATTTGCCAAGGATCATGTTGGAGATTTATGACAGATTAAGGAATTAAATTTTTTTTTCTTAAGCACTACTGTGTTGCATTAACAGTCAAACCATGTCTTCTTTTCACCCATAATTGAAAAGTGAGTTACAGCACAATAAACAAAACCATCAGAACATGGTCACACTGTCATGAAAAAAAGCGTGAAGAAGAAATACTTTTCAGTTCCGTCAATGGAAGCAAAACAACAGTAAGCAAACAAGGAAGCAAGGAACGATTAAGGAGTCAGGTATGCTTCTTTCCTGGGCTTGAATTCCTCTAGACAGTTTTTTGGTTGGTTTTAAACAAGACAGTGCACACACTAGGAAAAACTCTGAATATCTGCCAACTTCATAATGTGGAAACAAACAATTCTCTTTGCTTACAGTGAGAAAACTGAGAAGGTAAGTAAACGGGCAAGAAAGGTTTTAAGATGGTGTCATCAGAATTCAGGTATAAGCAAGAGGAAGAAAGCTCACTTCCTAAATGAGGAAAAGTGAATTTCTCATTATGCAGAGGCATAATGTAGAGGTGATGTAAAGGTATTATAAAGCACATCTGAGTTTCCTGTCAGCAGATGTTAGCATACCAGGAAACAAAAGCAAAGCTTTTCAGGAAAGCTTTTTTTATCAGCTGGCTGTACAACTGACAGAAAGTAGGAAGACTCGCTAGTAAAAGGAAAAATAAACTGTCAAAAACCTTAAAGACAGAAAAGTTCTTTGACTGAGAGGGAAAACTGTCTATGATTTCGTATTTTTAACAGATACCATATTTTAATAATAATTACAGAATAGAAACAGATTTCATTGATTTGTATAATAAGATTTTGGAGTAGAAAAAAATCACACACACAGTGCTAAGCAGGTTTCAGCAGAACTGCACCCAGGTATTTATAGTCAAAGGACTCTGGGAGCAAACCCCACCACTTCAAGTACTAGATGCAAAATCCCATCTCTGCCATAGATTTCAATCCCCCCATGCCTCCAGTGTTTCTCTCTACAATAAAGATAGTGATCATCTAATCCAGTGCTCAGTGTCTAGAAGCTGAGTTGTTGAAAGGCACCTTTCCTTAACTTGAAAGCTAAATAAGGCTGTTTTTTCAAGAAGTTTTGTATTTTCATCAGTAAAAAAAGAGCCCTCAAAACAAAACGTAATTGGTTCAGAGAATGTATTAACTGGAAGTTTCCAGGTAAAACTATAACAAATTCCAACTATGCACTTGAAAATTTATAATTTTATGCTGCCCCATGTTCTGGTGCAAACCACAGTACTAATCAAACACAAAAACTTTATTTTGTAATTGCTGGCTAATAAACAAAACAGTCATATTCTAGCAAAAGTTTTCGGAAAAATCCTATATAGTGCTACTTACGAACCCATTTCTTCTTGTTATCCAGAGACTAGATGACAGTTCTTATAATATTCCTGAAGCACATATCGCAACTATCAGTGAATAAAAATACATTTTGGAAATTACTGACTGGTCACAGCACAGAAACCCTGCACCCAGCCAGCTGGGATCTCCCCGGGTGAAAGCAGGCAGACAGGACAGGGTGCGCAGAGGCCCAGGACAGCCTGACAGACAGTTTTGAATAAAACATGAGAGTCCTGCTTGTTTTTCTGATATATAAAACTAGGGCAAGCTTTGACAAAACTAAGGCAGCCTGGTTCTTGAATCACACCTTCTAGAGACCAAAATGCAAACAGTCCTACTCCACTTCCAATCCACTTACAGGCATTCATCACAAAAATTTTGAAGAAAAAATGTCTGCAGTTTGAGCATCTATTTTTGCAAAACTAATCTTGCTGCAGCTGTTTTGCAAGACTTCTCCTGCTTTTTGCCCTTGCACTCTAAATGATCTCATAAAAGAGGAGATATTCCTCTGCCTGCCTCCCTGACACACCATATTTTATTTATATAAACACATAAGAAACAAACACACCCCCTTTGCTAGAAGATCAAACTCATCCTCTCTCTCCCAAAAATCCATTTGGTAAAGCAACATATTATCAGTTGTAGCATTGCACTGTCTCAGAAAGGAAATCGGCAGGTACAGCTGTTACTCGATGATAATCTACTCACACAAAGATTACACTCTAATTAGAAAGAGCTGAATAGGTTTCTAAAGAAACTTTGTCCAAACTGCCAATTAAATGCAGCCTGAGTTTATTATGATTTTCACAAAACTATGGCAAATTGGTTTCATCAGCTTTGTTCACTCTCACAGTGTTTTTTCTGGTTTGAGTTCTGGCCAGGGATGAGAAACAAAAGCAGCAAAAATGCCATAAAGGGGCAAAATTCTGTTCTTGCTGAATCTATAATACACAACTATTTATTATCTCAGTCACTCTCATTCTCTGAATGAACAGTCTCTACTAGG
The DNA here is from genome assembly GCA_013398295.1 of Chionis minor. NCBI lineage: Eukaryota > Metazoa > Chordata > Aves > Charadriiformes > Chionidae > Chionis > Chionis minor. The sequence goes on from VZSF01004857.1 coordinate 190,869, forward strand.
CCATACCGACCTCCTCTCTAAGTCTAATTTCTCTTAATTTAGCGAAAGCTCTCAGATACAGCACCAAACTATGGCTCGAAGGCTCTCTGTAAGAGGTTTTAAATGCAGGGATAAGGAAGACAATTGTTCTAGTACTTTCTGATTGTTTTTTAAAGCAATTTAAAAGCACTGAATAGTATGTATTACTGATTCCCATAGAGAAGAGGAAAGTACTGGAGCTACAGCCTTACTTTTCCTCTCTTCTGGTAAGGGAGCAGCTGTTACAAGAGTGATTAGGTATCTCTCGCCCTAAGGGCATTAGGCAATGCTAACACCTCTCCTATGTAAAACAGTGGAGCAACATTCTACTTAGACACCTGGGAAACCCAACATTTCAAGGCTGTAGGGATCATGAACTCATGCGATCTGCCACCCTGAGTAACATCATGGAATTTCACTCACTAACCCCTAACTTGTTACTGAACCAAGAAAAATGTTATTGCAAAAAAAGCCTGACCTTGATTTGATATCTTTTTCCAGTGAAGAATCTTTTAGCATCCTTCCATAAGTCCTTCTATGGGTGAACACCTTCAGCTCCTCAAAATCACTCCCTTTACCTAACCTGGATATTTCTCTAAACATGTGCTCCTAGCCTCTCCCTGGATACTGGCAGACCTGTGCCTTGCCAGAGTTTTCCTGTTTCATCTCCGTAGTACAATTGCAGTTGGCAACACTTTCAGGGGCACCAGCTAGCCATGATCACAGCTCTGCCAGCTGAACATGATACTGTTCTCTGCTCTGTCTAGAAAACCTTGTAACAGACCTAAAACCCAACTAATGCAAAACACACAGAATTCCGGCATATGGAAATAGCAAACATTAATTAGATCACAATAGCTTAAATGTTCCTTTTACCAGACTGTAAATTTATCATTTGATTTATTACAGACAATTTGTGGAGGAAAAATTCAATTGCTGAGTGTTTAATGAATCTTGGATGATAGATTGTGATTATCTGCTATTTGCCTTCACTGTTGTCTGTTAATACTGTGTTTGAATTGTCCTTAAAATTAAATACCTCAAATAAAATACCTGTTTCTTAACAGAAAAAAGGGTGTGTGTGTGTGTGTGTGCAAAACCCCCAACTTCTTATGAAGGAAATCATAGTACATGAATGACATGATAGGACCTGAAGTTTGAGAGTCGTGTTCAGGAATGTTAAGGGACATGTTCAGGGACCTTGCTCCCTGCCAGAACTCTGCCATGACAGGACACAAGAAACTTGTTCATAGTCATATTCTGCCACTAAATGTAGCTACCCTCTTTACTGAAACCTGGAGGGAGTTACAGGATCTCTGGATGTTTTCTTTAATGAGATCCACTTGTTTAAGTGTTTCCACTGAAATCTAGAGCACTTGTTTCCTGGTTTAGAGGTATTAAGGGTGGAAGAAATAAAAAAATTCCTTCCCAAAAGGAAAAAAAAAAAAGTGACATCATCATCATTCTGTATATGTGGTAAATGGCTGATGTCATGAATACATTTCCTAAGCATGTTTCCTGTGCTTGAGCCTTGAATTTGTTAGGATTTGTCAAGAACTGAAACAGATTAATAGATCTTTGATGAATTCCAGGCTCATACCCAGAAAATCAGAAATGTCCCACTGGCTAAAAAAGCAGGATTTTTTTGTTTGTTTTGTGAAACATTTTAAATTCCTAACACCAACCTTATGCAGACTCTCTGCAAGACAAACAGCAACATTGTGAATTTAAATAGTCTTTGAAATGATTATTACCTTTTTTTTTTTTAATTGCTGTTCTACAGCTGGAAATCTTACAAGGTCACCGTGGTTAAATTATACATGTGGCTGTCAAGAAAAACAGAAATAGCTAACTACAATAACTCAAAAAATCTGAGTAACAGCTCAATCTGCTTGAGACACTTAACAAAGTCACAGGCTTCAGGATCTCAGAAGGCAGAAAACCAATATAATCTGAAGGGAGAGACTCAACACAACTGAGACTGGCAGGTGATACCAGCTTCATTATAGGAACTGCTAATTTGGATGCAACAGTGTCAATAAGAATTATGCTAATGAAAATATCCTCCAAAATGTCAGTCAGCAACTCCAGTAAGGTTTGTACACAATTTTCTAAACTAGCTTAATATTTGCAGTTTGATTCATCCCGAAGTTCTACATTGTCTTTCTAATGATACCTTTCTGTAAGAGTATGCCATATAGAGACACGAGTAGAATAAACCCCCCCACAATGCAGAGTATAACTGAGCTTTTTTTTTTTTTTTTCTGCTCTGTGACCGCATTTCCTTGCAGTACTGGCAACAAGATGCTTGCAAGCACAGAAGAGTGAACATACTACAGAAAACCCACATGTTATACTTGCACAGAAAAAGAGCTGATTTTTTCTTGCATTTTAAACCATACAAAAACCAGCACTGTTCATTAAAAAGCAATTCCTTAAAAGTTGAAAGCTTGAAGGGTACAGAGAACAAAAATAACGTGCCCTTTTAGCACAGCTGTTGAGTGGCAGATCTGGAACTGCATAACATGCACGCAGTAACTCAGCATTTGTGTTTCAGAGAAGAGACCTAAAATTTGGGCTTTGAACAGCCCTGGATTTCACAATAGGATTGTTTTAGATACTCAGGATGCACATGGCTCCCCCCTTAAGCATCCCCTATAGTCTGTACAAGTCTGTTCTTAATTCAAAGGGACAGAGGATAAGGCTGTGGGGCACATCTATTCACAAACAGTAATAGGACTTTGGTAGTAAGAATAGAACTCCAAAGTTCTTTTTTTGATGGATAAAAGCATTTTAGGCATTTGATAGTACAAACACTGCCCCATAGTTCTGTACTATATCTCATTTTCTACCAGGATCACCTGATGATTATTGCGAGGAAAATAAAGTCCCATTTGAAATGGAATGGTTTCAAAGTGGCTGTTATGACAAATCTTCCACTGATGAGAGAATCAGGAAAAAGGTGAATCATTTCTTGGAACTCATACTATGTATCAGACAGGAACATATGAAAAATAAATGTATCATTGCTGTGAAGAATCCTTTGCTGTGTGCCATGGTTTGGAAAAGAGCTAGTTTCATCCTAATCGAAATTCTTGTTTCTCCATTCAGGTTCATCACTGACTTGAGTACACATCAAGATAGAGCTAGACCTATCTTTGAACTAAGAGCAAAGACTGCCCTGTCTGGGAAGTCCTGCTGTTCCAGCAAAAGTGTGCCTTGCTCAGAACACATATATCCAGTTTGTGTATCTTATTTGTTCATCTTATTCTCTGCTATTTTGACCCTTATTGCTCTCTGGGGACACCCAATGTATTTTCAAGAGAAAAGTTTCCACAAGAAAGGCTCTGGGTTTCTAGGTCCCTGACAAAGAATTTAAACCTACCTGAACCAACTGTCTAGTGAATTTTGTAACAAATTGAGCTAAACTGGTCATGTTCACTCCTGCTAAAATATGGGTCCCATTTAAGAATGGGATCAGCCTGATCCTTTGGTCATCAAGGTTGCTTGGAAGAAGCCACCCTTGCACTTCTCACAGCAAATCAAGGTTTGATTTCCCTTCCTCCCCCATTTTTTTGTCTCCCTCTTAAAGCTGCTTACAATCTGAATGATAAACAAGCAAAACTCCATTACTTTGGTCTCACTCAAAAAAATAGAGGGAAGAAGAAACGGAATGGGAAGCCCAAGTCTTTGGCGAGACTGCACACGTTTCTAACCCCAATTTCTCAACAGTAACTGACAGCAAAGAACATTCAGTGACATTTGGAACATAACAGGATTCAACTTCACAAACCAACCTTTGCAGCTTACCTTTTAAAACCTCTTGAAGCCAGTGGGATCTAGTTGGATTACTGGACAATGTTCAAACCTCACATGAGATTAGGTTTTCTTGTTTTGCTGTTCCATAAACACACAGACAGAGACTTCTCTGATCCATGGAGCAGGCATGGCCTATAAAGGTGTGTTGGTCTCTTCTCCCAAGCAACAAGTGATAGGACAAGAGGAAACAGCTTCAAGTTGCACCAGGGGAAGTTTAGATTGCATATTAGAAAATATTTCTTCACTGAAAAGGTTGTCAAGCATTGGAACAGGCTGCCCAGGGAAGTGGTGGTGTCACCATTCCTCAAGATAATTAAACAACATGTGGATGTGGCATTTAGGGGCATGGTTTAGTGGTGGACTTGGCAGTGTTAGGTTAACAGACTGAATGATCTTAAAGGTCTTTTCCAACCTAAATGATTCTATGATTCTGTGACAAGAGATCAAGCCAACTGCCTGACAATCCTTTTGTGCTTATTTCTATGAGCTCAGACATACTTCTGCAGGAGCTCTGCTAGTCAAAGGCAGTCTTTGCAGATTAGGAGCACCCTGAGGGTAACACAGCTCATTGTGCTGTCCATAGGTGTGACCAGCACACCATGTCAGGCTGACTTCTCCCTGTGAATCTCAGCTCCAACCTCCCAAGGCCTACTGGAACGTGCTTCCATCCAGGATTTGTCACTGTCTCTACTCTGGAAGTTAGGTGTCAGTGGCACTATCTATGCCACTGAAGGGAAGAAAGAGCTCTGGTATAAATGCACAACCATCTAAATGGTGCAGCTATTAGAATGGTTTGGGCAAGGATTTGGTCAGGCCAGTTAGGACTGTCCCAAGTAGCATTAGGACACAACTAGAGGATTATCAGGATCTGTTCCCATTTCGTAGATTGGACAAGGACATCAAATCTGCAGAGAGAAGGATTTAGCAAACTGATGGTGAACATGGTGGAGCCATGCCACTCCACTTTACCCTTATGGCTAGGGAATACATCCTGGCCTGGTTTATTTAATAGCAGGGACAGCAAAATGGCATAGTCAGCTGCTGCAAGTCTCATCACCTAGGCTCCAGGTCTGAGCAAAAGCCCACGCAATATGCCTGAAGTCAGCCCTGCTGCATCTGCTACTCACAGTTCTGCACCAATAGCAGCCCTTGCTGATAGTCATCCACAAACATTGCCATGTAAGTGGGGATTGTAGCATTTCACCATGGTCTGCTACAGACTGAGAAAACTGCACTACCCCAGCACAGACATCCAGCTACCTCATACACTGGGTCTTCATCCAGATTCGGGCAGCAGTCTGGCGGAAGCTGTGTCCTGCTCTCACGATCATATTATAGGGAGTAGCCATCTGCAACCCTGAAGCCACCCAACCCTGTCAGAGCCGAGGTCTCAGGCACTTCCTTAGGCAACTGGGAGATCCATGAACGACGTCAAGACATTTCTCTGCCCCTGCCCACAGGCCTGAACCCTGCAATCTCAGCTCTGCAGCCAGCTCTAACTCATCTCTTCACCTTGCAAATACAATACTCGCAAGCAGCACACTCTGCTGCAGGAATAGCGGGGCCCAGGATCATTTCTGACCCATGTTCATTTTTCTTCAGGGAGATGCTGGAGCATAAACATCATTCAACAAGAGCAGCCTTTTCTTTCCTTTCCAAAAAGAGGCATTTAACTAGGCTTGGCAGAAGGAGGTAAGCCTCCAGGAAGACATTATCCTGACAGCAAACACTGGTGACTGGCTTTGTGTGTATGAATGTGTGTTTGGCAGGCTCTAGATGCTAAATAAATATGGGTTATTAATAAAGCGCTAGCTGGAGATGGAAAAGAAGATTGAATGCTTCATCTTCCCAGAGATGCTTCAGGATCTTAGGGGGGAAATAAAGAACAAAGACAATGGAAAATGGAGAGCCGTAGGGGAAGGACTGGGGGGAAGGGAAGCCAATAAAGAGGAAAATAGCAGCAAGGAGAAGGCAGTAAATTTGGTTGGCTGTAAAAAAGGCTCAAGCAAACAAAGGGTAACAAAATAGCACTAGTACAAACAAAACGCCAGCCACCTCTTGCTTCCCCAAGATTCAAACCAAGATGTGAAAACGCACTACCTTGGCCAAGGACACTTGCGAGAGAACAAGAATGAACAAGAGACAAACAAATAATCTGAAAGGAAAAAAAGAAAAGGCAAGAAAACCAGGCATAACATGTGCCCAGAGAAGGAGCCACCATACCACAAAGGGGTTTTTAAGTGCTGCAGGGCTCTACAGAAGTGACCAAGGGTCCTGGAGGAGCCTGCTCCTGCCTTCAGCCATGTTGACATCCTATGCAGCGCAGCTGTGGGTTTCACCTGCTCTTCTGTGCCCCAAGTCAAAGCCTGTGCTTGAGACAAAAGTGCCAGCAGATTTTCCTTTCACCTTGCCATTTTTGGTAACTTTCTCCAACTCACATGCTACACATACCTTGGAACTACATTTTTGTGTCCTCCATTCTACAAACTAACCACACACATTACTTCTGTGGTAGCACTACACTGTCATACAACGACACTACGATAACCTAACTTTGTAAATGACTATCAAAGCATTTAGTACTACAACAATCTTTAAACTTAGACTACATGTATTTTAGCCTAACAAGTCTTTACGTTGTAATACTTCCCAATTAACAGAGGGGTTACCTTTCTGTATCAAATGGCAAACTGCTACATACGTATAGTCCATTTATTTTTGCCAAGCAACAAAGCACCTCATTAATTAGGTCTCTTGGGCCTAGTTCTCTTCTACTTGTGCTACAATAGTCCTAAAGCTGTCATACAATTAATAAAGGCTACAGCTTAGAGTTACTGCCATTATTTTTGACCATGGCTGTAGAGAGCTTCAAATTTGGCTGCCTGGACATAATGGTCCCAGGAAGCAGTCTAATTTTCAGAGACAGCATCCAGAACTCCACTGGTTTTAATGGCAGGCTTGCAGACGTAAGAGATTCAGAATTTGGATAATTTACATTATTTTTATGCAGAAGTGGAGCTCCTTACCTCTCAGGGCTCCCAAACTAACCTGCAACTATTTTTTTAACTCTCTCTGACACAAACCACCAAAACCAAACTTTTTTTGAAAAGCACACTCTCATTAGGTTTTGCCTTAACTCATCCAGGCTTTGATCTATCACCTTTGTTCTCCAAGATGAGAGAGACACTGAAACTATCTTTCAGGATGATGGCATCAGAAAAATACCACATTGTAAAACAAACTTACTAGTTCCATACTGTTTTTTTAACATATGGCTCGGCACAATGCATACATTACACAGGTGGGCTTGCTGCCCCGTTATGCAGAAATCCAGCCACACTGCTCAGCATGCCCATCTGCAGATAAAGCACATGCACACACCTGCTTCAGCAAAGCACACTGCTTTGATGATCCATGAAAAAAAATCAATGTGCACATGCACACAGAGGCCAGGACGTGTGGGATACATTGTTCTCGCTTCACAAAACCAGGTCAGCTATGTATGAGGAAGATGCAGCAAACCTATGTTGACCGTCAGAATACAAACTATACACCGGCACCCAGCAAAGACTTACAGGATAAAAACCCAAAAGGCAGGACAGCTGAAAACTTTCTTACTACCAGCTTTACTCTGGAGCACAAATACCAGCAGCCACTTACTGAAAAACAATTCACACTCCAACAAGTGCTGTTCAGGCAGGGATAACATATGATTCCTTTGCCTTCCCCCTCTCAGCAGGAATATACGATACCCCCGCAAGGACAATGCAAAATGTTCAGTATGAGGCAGCTTAGGTGGCTCTCAGCCTTAGATCTCATTTCGTACTCACTTCTACCCCCATCATTGATATTTTCTTCTACTCAGGTACTGGACCTTTACATGAAAACACTGTGATTAAACTTTGCAAACACTGTATGATATAGCATGTACTTCATGGTCCTTCACACAGCTCTTAACTGAAAACATATAAGTGGGTGCTTATGCTAGGGTTATACAAGTGGAGAAAAAGGAGCTGATTTTACAGAATTATGTGACTTTGTACATCTTCAATTAAGTACGTCAACTGAAATAAAGTATACTAGTAAGTCAAGCACTCCTTATCCCCTGCCAGCTAATTAAGTGGATGGAGGTCATTCGTGTCTTCAACTAGTTGCGTATGCTATGTATCAATCAGAAATCCATCTTATGCAACAGCTCTGTTCTGAAGGTGACATCAAAAGCCTGAAATCAAGGCACTGCTACACGCAGTGTGAAGACAACAATGACGATTCCATTTTGGTTTATTATTCAAATATTTTCCAAGAGAAAAACCACTGGACACTAAAACAATATTAGACCTGTCTAGCATACTAAAAGCTCAATACAGTGGATGCTAGGAGTTCCAGAGGCTCTGAAAAACAAACAAACAAACAAACACCAAAAAAACCACCCCAAAAAACACCAACCAACCAAAACTCCCAAACCCCCAATAAAACACAACAAAACAAAAAAAACCACCCTCTCTTATCTGCAGAGCTGGTTTCAATCTTTCAAGCAAAACATTTGAAATACCTTTTCCACAAAAACCAAAACTCGTGTTGACAAAGGATCTCTTCTCTTTCCTTTGTCCCACAAAAACACAATTTCTTTTTTCAGCGCACAAGGGAAGAGTAGCTCAAAGCCCATGAAATTGCAAACAACTTCCCCTCTTCTCAATTAACTAAAAGTGTATTTCAGCGTCAGTATATATAAGCATTTTTGATCCCCTCCAGTAAACAGCATGAAGGATTTCAGCTAGTGTTTGTGTAACAGCTTTCCCTTCCTTTGAATCTCCTTCTCCCTAAGGTCATCTGTACTTCCTAAGGGGAGAAGCAAGTGATTGCTGCAGCTTACAGAGCCACATCAGCAGCCCACTCACTCACCATGCTCGCCCAGATAGTTTTGCTTGGTGTCCCCCTCTTGTTTTTCTAAGGCAGCATAGGTTGGACCGTATGCCCTGGTTTTCCCTGCTTCTGCCAGTTTTCTCTCCAGGAAGAGAAAATAAGGGCTGTTATGTCTCCTCCTCCATCCAGCACAGGCAGCAGAGATGTGCTGTCCTGCAAGGTCCCTGCCACAGCACTCTGGGGCAACAAGGGTGAGGGTGGAGCTCTGTAACCCACCACACCGCTGAGCTACATGCTCTCCTGAACCAAGCTCAGAGCAAACACATCAAGTGAAGGGCCTGATCCAGACAGGCAGTCGCTCCTGCCGGCAGGATAAACCCTGCTGCAACAAAGGGATTATTCACATGAGTATAGACTACTCCAGTGACAAAGAGCTTGCAAGGTAAAGGTTACAAAGGGAAGAACTGTGTAAGACCACCCTGCCAGCTACATGCAGCCGTTCTCAATTACTCTCACACCCGAGGACATGCTTCTACCATCACCAAAATCTGTTTTCAGACATTTGATGTTACACACTCTGCCTGCCAAATGTTTCCTGCAGCCTAGGGATAGGAGATGTAATTCCTCCCTTCCCCTCTCTCTTTTTCTTTCTTTCTTTCTTTCTTTCTTTCTTTCTTTCTTTCTTTCTTTCTTTCTTTCTTTCTTTCTTTCTTTCTTTCTTTCTTTCTTTCTTTCTTTCTTTCTTTTTTTTTTTTTAAATTAATCTGATTACTGGCAAAGGCACTCATATCCCACATAATAACATTCAAGGAAAAAATTAAGATGAAGAATCCCCTGAGACACCCTTCTTCCAGATATTCCACCCTCCTCTTCTAGCTCAAATTTAGGAAACCTTGGAGCAGATACTGTACCTGCACTGGAGAGCAAACCTGCAGATGATTCATGGCTGGGGATTTCTAGCTGACACTGCTTGTCACCATATTGCTCAGAGGAGCTTATAAACTTTCTGAAAGCAATAAATAGCTTCCTAAACCCAGCTCATTCATATAGTTGATACTTTGATTTCATGAAGCGTTAGAATCTATAGCCAACAGAACGCAAACAGAACAAAATTTTCACTGCACTTTAACAAAAGTCCTTTTGCTGTTGGAATTGAAAATGTATACCTCAAGGTGATAAAGCTGGCTAGTTGCTCAGAAGGGTTCCCTGTCTGTGATGAGGTTGGATTTGTTTCTCAAATCCACTCTAACATGCTGTGGCCTAACACTCTACTTAACAAGCAGCGCCATTTCTTCATAGCATGTCCTGATGTTAAAAATCTTTACCTATTCTGGTTAAGGAAGCATGGCTGGACAGAGAAAAGCTTGTGGCAGGCTTTGGAAGGCACGTCTTGCATAGCACAGAAGCCCAAACCCAGCTGAACTTTAAGTCCAAACTCCTCAAAACACAACTATCACTATCCACACGGTTTACTCATGCAAGTGATACACAGGGGACTAGGACTCAAGGGCACTAGCAGAAATACAGTCACAATGAGCGACCTCCTTGCTTGATGTCAGACCCTATGAGAGGTATCCCTTGAAAAACAAAAAGCCTCGGGCCCCTGCCCCAAACAGCCATCAAGTACATTGCTTTGTGTGTCTCAGGAATCAAACCCAAAGCAACTGGGGAAGCAAGTAAACCAACTGCCTTTGGCAAGTAGTATTATTTCAAATTCTTTGGGGAAAAATGTATTTATCCCCCCTAAGTACTGATCTCAGTAGATAACTGCAAGTGCAGCTGTTTCTGTTTATTCCTCCCCACTCCTACAGATATACTGAAGTCTCTCCAAGCATCTGCCTCTTCTCCGTCGATAGGAATATTCATGTTATGAAACATAGCTCACAAAACCAGGGTTGGACATCAGAGGCAGAGGAACAGCAGCACCTCAAAAACCTAATTCCTGGAAAGAAGAGCAAAGGCTGTATATAGGCTGTGCATGAAGCTGTATCTTAGAGTAAAGAACACCTTTGGAATACAAAGACCATCTTTTCAAACCCAGGCAGAAGTCAGAGCAGACACAAAGTCCAGGCTTTCCTACCAGCACTGGAAAAACTCAGCCTGTGCTCAGGACTCTTTCAAATGTAAAAGATTAGCTAAAAGATCGTAACATTGACCTTCTCCCCACCTTCAAGCAGCTAACATCCAAATTCTTTCACACTCAGTCTTTTCAGTACTAAAATGACAGCCTCCCTTCCCTGTGGGTACTGCTACTCTTAAGCAGTCTCTGAGTCCTTAACAGACACCCCACAACCATAGCCTGTCTCTGCATGCTCCCCTCTGCTGCACCACATCAGCTGGACTGGTGGGCTATTGGCTCCCAAACTTTCTTGCCTTGGGCCACAAAGCCAAAGACTCGTGTCCTGGTTTGTGCAACACAGGACTAATTTCTCTTCTAGTGCTTGGGAAAACTGCAATTTTAGAAGAGTCTAGTGTCTGAATTTGTGAAGATACATACTTTATAGCCAGCTATGCTGTGTGGGTTTCAAGGTCTCTGTGTTTTCTGAGCTGGCCAGGTGCAGGGATGAGAAGGAGCGAGACCTGGGCACTTGATCCACGCTGGCCAACAGGATTATTTCATACCATGAACATCACATTCAGTATAAATTAGCAAGTTTGCTGCAAAGTGCTCTCTCTCTCCCTTGATGGCAGCAATTCAGAGAACTTGCCGTGGTGCTGGACCCTTGAGGTCTTCCCTTCCTCCTGAAGCCATAGTGCTTGCAGTGTCCGACATTTGCTGTCCACTGCTGGGAGCACACAGCTTCCTACTGATAGAATTGGCTGAGCATAATCCTTGTATGTTTTATATTGGTATCCCAATCAATACTTGTTCTTTAGTATTATTAATGCTAATTATTTGGTCGTATCCTATTAAATCTATTTATATTTCAAACCTTGTGTTTCCTTGGTTTTCCCTGATTCCCCTGCCTGGGTGGGGAGGGGGCATCAGGTGATAGAATAATTGTCTAAACAAAAATAAATTGTTGTGGGTTTCTCAAACCATAGCCGCTTGTCTGTGCTGGCCTCACGAACTCCCAAACACACCAGTGTAGCCTACATCTGGGTGCCACCAGTATTCTGCTCTGACTGAGGAATCAGCTGCTCTAAACCTCCACTTGGGCTTGCGATAGCAAACATCTCACAAAAAATAGCACATTGGATCCCTGCCATAGCAGTTTCCCCACCAGAATGGTTACCAAAGAGGTGGGACACAAAGTTACACCAGGTGACCTCTGAGACACAGTGCCTGTGCACTTTTATCAGAAGGATGGCACTGCTGTTTACTGTGCTAGCAAGTACACATCATGTAACAAAGACTCAGCAGAACAGTGTGCCAAATATACCCACTCTCGGAGCAACAACACTAGTACTTTGTACAAAAGATTAGATAAGTTGAAAAGAGTGCACTTACTGCACATGCTTCCTATCTCAGTTCTGGGCTTCTATCTGCATTATCTGATTAAGTGACTGTTAAATAACCCCAGCTGACAATATAGGCTCAAGAAAACTCTTTATCTTGATCTGGAAGTGTTGAAGTAATCTCCAAATATGAATTTCAACAATGAAGGGCATATGCCCAATACAAACCTATTATTCAAGGCATAAATGGATCCCCGCACTAAATCACGCTACTTATATCTGATAAATACCAGGGAAAAATGCTTCAGAGGAAGATGCAGCAAACTCACTCTTGCCTATTGCCTCTTGTTAGCATTTCTTAAAGCAGTTAGCAAAATGCAGTCCAGTCCATGCTACCAATGAGGGAACCAAAGTATAGGAAAAAAGAAATAGTATTTAAGCAGGAAAAGAAATTAGGTCTTCTGAACCACCCACAGTCAGTTGCTTTCTCCACCTAGGGAGAGTATGTCTCTAAATGTCACATCTTCTTCCAACACAAGCAGGCAGTGGAAAAATCCTCAAACCCTCTTTAAGAATATGAAAAATATCTTCAGAACATAAGTCAAAATATTTTTATTTCCAATACAAATGTAATCCCTTTTGAAAGAGTATGAAATGGTAGAACAGTATTAAAATACTAATGGGACAGTCTCTGATAAACAGTGTCATTATGTGAAAAGAGCATTCATGGTGAAAAAAAGTAACTCTCCTTATTGCTGCATCGTGAAAGGAACTTGAAGCATAGCTGAGCAACTGGCTTTGGGAACATTTGCTCCACACCTAGCTCTAAGCTTCTACCTGCAAAGACATGGGGAAGCATTTGTTCTGTTTGTGAAATCAGAGTGAGTCTTTTATCCACATATTTTGGCAATGGTCTCTGGTTGTATAATGATTTCCATATATTTATCACATCTAAACAAGAGTGAAACCAACTGGTTCCATTTACATTATGATTTAGCCATGACATTTGTTTTTTGGAGAGGATGTTTGTCAGGAGCAACCAAATGCTTTTCAAAGTACCTTTCACTCTTAGACGCTGAAATCAAAGACCCTGCCAACGTGAAAGGGAAAAATCTGGATTCATTAAAGGAACAAGGCCAGAATAGCGTGAAAAGGATGCTGGATAATATAGATGGAAGTGGCAGTAACACCAGCAGCTAAAGTTGTCTGATACGTCTCACTATAAGATGTTGTTTCAGTTACTTACAGCTTTGCCAAATTAACTGGTTTGCCAGCAATTGCCTTTGCTAGGTACCTACCTCAGGCTGGGGGTTTTGATTTTTGGGGACTGGGACTTCAGGGGGAAAAAAGTTCCATTGTTTCTGAAAATTGAAAACAGATTTTATTACAGAAAACACATTTGTTTCCCCCTTTTAAAAGTAAATCAGCAAATCAGATTTGAACAACTTTCTCACTGAGCAGCAATAATGTTGTAGAACCGGACCTCACAATTTTGCAGTGGTAGCTTTGAAGATATGAAGTTTTTATTGACATCACAGGAAAAAAAATAATCCTGTGACGTAACACATATGGTTGAGTCTTCCAGGAAATCAGCAACTATACAGCAGCATTTCATGAAACAGAGGAACTGGCAGTGGGATTAATTCATGAGAAGTAAAGGAGGCTGGCTGAAGGCAAAGCTGAAACCAGGGCTGGCAGTAGCAAGGGACTGGGACTGACAACCTGAAAAGAAGATGAGTTTTGTAAAGACTAATGCTAGTTGAGAAGCTTCAGGAAAACTGGTGGAATCAGCTGTTAAAGGAAGACTCAAAAGAGCAGAAAAATGGCTGAACTGAACAAGCTTAGGGTAATGAGAAGAAATCAAGGGACAGGGAGGGAAGACTGCTACGAAAAAATGCACCAGTTTGAAAGAATGACTGGTGGAAAACTGGCTATGAGGATCTCAACATATATGTCCTGAACCAAGAATTGGGTCTGCTTTTCCAGAGTGTCCCCATTTCTTAGCTATGACAGCCAAAAGTCTGTGTTCATCTAGCACACAATGTCTGTGCAATGCTGCACTGTGGAATTTCAGGATTTTATAGTGGTACAAGTAATCATAGTAAACAAAGCTGAGGAAGCAACACACAAACACACTTTTGAGTTAAGCACCCAAAATCTAAGCAGTACAACTTTAAGCTTCTCCATGTAACCTTGATATGGCTCTTTTGTGACACTGCCTTTACTATGCAAGGCACTATTAGGTCTAACTTCGGCTCCACAGGACTTCTGGGAGCACCACAAGGAATGTGTGCCACCATGGCAAGCACTGAGGACTTAGTCAACCCATAAGCTAAGTTTTAGGAAACAACAGGATCTTTAAGAACTACACAGCTCAATGGCACCACAATAGCGCAGGGCCAAAAAGACACTCTTTTCAAACTAACCCAAACCACAATCTTTCCTTTTGATCTTTCCTCATAGAAAATATGACCTAAAAGGAAGGTTTCCCCAGTAAACATGTTTCTCAGAAAGAGAAGACTTTGATTCTCAGCACTAAAAGGCATGTAATTATGACTGTCCAGACCCTGAAGAGACAAGTCTAAAAGTAAAAGTAGCCCCAGGAGCAGAGAAGTGTTTCTGCACTATGCAGCTTAGATCTGGCCATGGAGGTATGTGCAGAAAGCATGGCCGTGTCAAAGCTAGAATTACTGTCAAGCAAGCAAAAGAAAAATGAAAGCCAGGCATAGGACAAGAAGGATTGCTTCAGTTACTGCAGACAACATTGGCATTGCCACTTGGCCCAGGAGAGTCCTCAAAATATATTCTTTATATAAATCCACATGACAGGCTAGAGAACATACCCCTCACCACCCTATAATAAATTTGAGATGCCCAACAAAACAGATCAACATCCACAGAAACTATAGAACACTTTTCGCAAAAAGTTGATGAAACTAAATATGTCACCTATTTCCTAGGGCCGGGCAACAGCAGTAGCCTTCTGACATGAAAATGCCCAGTTGATCCTTTAATCATGTCAGGCTGACAGAGGCTTCAATGAGCACTTAAAGGTCTGAATCATGCGTAATGGGTGAAGTTTGAAGCAGTGCCATATTTTCTCCAGCTCCCACTCAGCTGCGATGGCCAGAGCAGCAAGAGGCACTTTCCACAGACTGAGCACACCTAGATGTGGACATAAGTAGCAGCAACCAGACACAGCTGCAATTGAACTCCCTACCTATTAGTCTGTTAACATCACTAGCAAAAATTTTTGGAAAGGATTAGAAGTGTTTGCAAAATGTTTTACACCTATTGGCATGCTTCTCCTGCAGCAGCCCTTGAGCTACAGGAGGAAATAAACATACAACCAAAATCCTGTGCATCAGTTCCCACAGCCTCACTGAGAAAGCATTTTGCCAGTTTGAAAAGGGAAGATCATGTTGTCACTGGAAACACAACACACATATTTTCTGTTTTAAAGGGCAGCACACACTCCTAAGACAGTTCTCAGCACTGCAGATAAAGGAACAGGCTGAATCCAGCATTGCTAGTGCTGGTAACTATGCAAACGTTTAGGGTTTTTCATTTCTACCAAGCAAAAATACTTCATTATGGCAGCAGACGTAATGAAGAAAAGAAAGCCCATTATCAGAAGGCTGAAATTTACTCAACTGGGGTCCACACCTGCACTGGAAAATTTCCAGAGATATGCAAATTGAGAAGGCTGAAAAATCAAGTCTAGGAAAAAAAACCCCACCTGTGTAGAAAAAAAACAACAAACCAACAAAATCAAGACAAGTCTCTCCAAAAGTTATTCACATAAGTGAGAGAGCAGCCCTGTTCCAGTAGGTTGAGCAGCCAAACAGATCTGGGTGGTAGAAGGGAGAAGTGCTTTGCTGAAGGTAAGAGTACCAGTCAGTGGCAGAAGTGCGACCATATCTATCATGGGACTTTTGGTTCCCAAGTCAGTGATGTTTCTATTAAACCAAAGAGGACTTTAGTAAAAGACTGGCTGTTCATATATTCTAATGAAAAAGGTCTCACATGTTATAAACATTTGTAATGTGCACATATACAAGTATGTTACATGGGGCTTTACTCAGGCGTCAGCAAACCGATGCAATTATCAGTAAAGATGCAGTTGAGAATCAAGTTTCCCACCAAATCCTATCCCACTACACTAAAAGGAAGTCATGCATCATGACTGGGACGTAGCCAGCTCCCTCTGGAAGCCTTGCTGCAAGCTAAACTGCTTCTCTAAAGTCTCCTGTGTCTCCCCATTGGCTCCCCAAGTGCTCTCTTGGGGAGATATGACACTCTCACAGCGTATCAGTGCTAAACAATGCATCTACCCAAGTCTAGATCATTGGTATGTAATTAAACCCTGGCAGGGCAGATGGCGGATGCAATTCTGCTGCCTCCCTTGCTGGTTTAATGAAAGATTTCCCACTGGGGATAAGCATCACTACAGGTTCACACACCAGTACTTGTATTTGAGGAGTAAGAAACCAAATAACCAATTCTGAACAACAGTTGTGGTGAGGTTATTAAAGTTCTTGCTTGAAGGCTCAGGTCGCAAGAGAATATGAGATGTATGTAAGAGCAAGTTATTCCACTGCTGCATCCTGCAGAAGGACAGACACCTTCCCTTGATGTATCTGGTGATGGCCATTGTCATAGCCAACATCGCAGAGTGGATAGGCCTCAGGTGTCCCTTGCTCCACTCATATCTATGCTCCAACTTTGCAATAGGTGCGATTTTTGTCCTTGCTCTTTTGTTTTCTCTGTCATTCACTGATACTCGTTGGCTAAGCATATAAAACTGGCTTTATATAACAAGAAATGAACATGCCTGTAAAAGCAGCTGATCAGGAAACCAGCTTTGATCCTTCCTGGTCATTGCTCCAAAGAGAAAGAGCCTGCTACGATCATCTCTGAAGCCAGCATTTTGCTTTGCTTGTTATAGCTTCAGGGAGCTTCCTCAGGAGGTTACTGCCTTCACAAGAGCACTGGACAAAACATGCTTTATGTCTAGGAGCTCGGAGACAGCCACAAAGTCCTGAAAGGCAAAAGTGTCAACGTATGAGCTGGACTACAAATCTCTACCATACCATTTAGAAAGAATCAGAAAAATATAAAGCAAATGACAGGCCTAGCTGCCACATCCCCCTGCAGATTAAAAAAAAAAAGCATTTAACCCTCTGAGGTAGTACAGGACAAGTGGCAAATCCTGGCCAGCAAAGAAACATGCACAGAGGATCTGCCAAACTTAGCCTCTACTAAAGCATCATCTTCTCCATAAAGTTAATACATTAAATTTTTGTTTCACTATATCTCATATATTTACACCTGATTTAGGCTATTTAATTCTCAGTGAGGTGCAATTATTCCCAGTTCTAATAATAAAAATAAGTGGAGAAAACAAGCAAGATATGAAGAGGCAAAGCCTGCGAACAATCATGGTCATAGGTATACAGTGTTTAAATAAGAACCAAAACAGCCAGACAAAGCAGCGTGACTAAAGATGGATGCAAGGACTTCAGTGGGAGTCATGCCCTGTTTGACAATGCATTCTTATATATGCAAATACACACGATTTCTTCCATTTCATTTTGGAAGAAATCTGACGCAGAGAGAGGCAAAAAAAGCAAGAAATAGTGACACTCAACTGTTCCCCCCATTTGGAACTTTCCTTCCCAACCAAACTCCAGAGGGAAGTAATTGAAGATACCCTTTGTCAGGAGCTCTGCTACACACACCCCTCACCCCAAGCCTGCAAACTCTTTTTCTGCATTTCCCGGAGCCCTCAGGATTGCACTGTCCACTACTTCGATGACTGTCTAACAACACCAAGTCACACTGTTCAAAGTTAGATATCCTGCTACTAGTTAGGTAGGCTCCCTAACTCCCTGCTATAAAGAATCCATAAAGACCACAAAGATAATTCAGAGTCTATCCCAAGGTGCTTTGGAGTGTCCCTGTAAAAATCTTAATTGATTATAACTTAGGAAGATTTGTTTTTCTAAGCTGAAAGTAGTGTCATTTTAAGCTAAATATAGCCTAACTATCCTCTGTGGGCTCTACCCTCCTTCCTTTTATATTTAAGGTTATAAATAGCTTTGATTTATAGAAGAAAATGCAGCATTTTATGAAGACATACAGTTAGGCACCTAGCTAATCTAGTTTAAAGTCAACAGCAAAATAAGCAAAAAAGCAGCAAAAGCTGTCAACTTCATACAAGTTCATTTTAAGAAATGTACACAATGGATCAGTGAAGTCAACTGGATTGACAAGCACAAGGATTGAAATGTGAAGGAATTCATCTCCGTTAAGATGCCTCTCACGCAAGGCAGAAAATCTGTAGGACTAGGGTGCAGACTTGAACAGATTTAAAAGTATTAAAAGTAAGTAGTGAACCTAAAAAAAGAGGAAAAGGGACTGATAAGGAAAGTGTGGGGCTTATGTGAATATTACCAAGACTGAAGTCACACTAGATCTTGAACAGATATTGAAAAATTAGTAAAAGCATATCAAGCTGCAGAACGGAAGAAAAAGGGGAGAAAGTGCTTTTGTCCAGAGAAGACCGAGTCAAGATTAAACATTTCTCCCCAAACTAAACAAACAGTGGCCCAGTTTTCAGTAAGAACAGTGACATCAAATAAAGAAAAGAGAATGGTGAGGACAGAAGCTATAACAAAATCTCTAACCTTTAAACCTGGGAAGCTTTTCAACAGTAGGAGCAACAAGAGACACTGGTTTTTAAACAGAGCTAGAAGTATCTGGGAGCAAGCCCAGAAGGTTAACTTTTGTCCCTCTTTCCTAAATTTCTGTATCTACTGTTTTCCTTATTCAGGTGCCTAAATGCTTATCTAATTAATGCAGAATGCCACCTTTAAAAATAAATTTCCTTTGCCCTTTTGTTCTCTTTTTAAGCTGCAGAAACATCTTCCCATAGAATCAACACTGCATATTGTTCGAGACCTCAGAAAATCACTAACACAGCAGAAAAGATGGGAGCTTTACTGCAGATGATAATTGTTAGTACAAGAGGGTCAACAAATGCAACACAGCTATATAAAGTTGCCTTACTATATTACAGCATGAAATAAGAATTGTTCTTTGCCCATTTAACTACAGCGTTCGTCTTTCTTTACAAAGCTGAAGCTTCATGAAAAGGGGGATCATAATCCGTATCAATGGGATACAAACAAGGGCTACAGGTCTGATTCAGCAAGCCAAGGCAGGTTTGGGATTTTTCTAAATAGAATTTTGGTGCCTATCAACAGAGACCAGACCTCTTGAGATGGGATCTTATGACAGGATGAACTGGTGCACCTTCAACATCTAAGTATGCTTGAAAATCTGGCCCTCCAACTAAATGCAGCAAAGGAACTGCACACCTCTCTGATTAAAATTAAGCACATGCTTTACTTAAGGGGAGTGAGGGTGCCAGAAGAGGCTAATACGCATCCTTCAGTAGTCTGAGTGTTGTGACTTCTTAGCTGCAAATGCAGATGGCAGATACCTACCCCTGAATACAGTCAGCACGAAGTATGTCTACTATATCTGAAAACCCTCAAGTCCCTACAAGGTTACTGCACAGGTCAAGCACAGGTTTATTAATGAACAGAAAACCTGCAGGTTTTCCACTAATCTTTAAATATCAGGCTTTAAAGCCCTGTGCTTGTTATCACTCTGTTAGATCCGTAAAATAACCACAACTGGGGAACACAGACATGGAGAGCTAAATAGTACCATTCCAGGTAAAAAGAAATACATAGATTTGATGGAAATATTAAAGCCTGAATCACTGGTACTCTGCTGCATCATTACAAGGAGGGGAAAAACAGGACCTTTAATTTTGTAGTAGGTGATGGAGATGGACCTCAAACCCCAGAAGTTTATTGGGAACTGAAAGAAACTGCATTCACTTCTGTGTATCATGAAAATGTCAAGGGCTCTGGCAGGGACTTGTGGTGCTGCTGAGGTCCCTTCTGATGTGATGCTTTCTTTGACTGTACTTTAGACGATAGTTATTTAGACATTGGTTCACAATGGCAAGGGAATGATCAGCTGAGCCTGCCTTTTTTTTTTTTTTTTTTTTTTTTT